>JASDQU010019754.1:5174-22469 GCA_032191745.1 Picea mariana
TTGAATACTTAATTTTTTGGACTGAATTTATTGTCTGCTTAAATTCCTGAAATATTATGTCTGAAATTTTTAAGACTAAATTTATATGTCTGATTCAATCCTGGAATTATATGTCTGATTTTTTTTTTTTTGGATTTATACGCCTAGATTTTTAAGTCAGAATTTATAGGTCTGAATAAACAGGCTGGGAGTGAACACCATAGGCAGTATTCTTTTACCACCATAAATAGTGCAGGTTTAGGGAACAGTTGATTCCATTGACTAACGCTTCTGTATTATTTAATGAGCGCAACTAATGAGCTTTGAACCACGAAACGGGGGACTCTGCAACTTTATTGATTTTTCGCTGGCAATTTTTTTGGGCGAGTTACCTTTGGTTACTGCACTCTCAGAAAAAGTTTTGGCTTCCTGGACCGTGGCTTTCTCCCCCTTGCTGTTGCGATTTTTGGTTACAACCCAGAGCCTTTCTTTTATTAAATTTCATCCGATTACTTTTAAAATGATAATCATTTTTCTTTTTAGCCATCACTTTATCATTTTGTTTTTGATGGATAGCGTCCCAGGGGTTAATCATTTCTTTATGGCATAACTTAAGGAAATTTTATTTATTTATTTGGTTATGGTTTAGTCTATCAATGTGCTTCCCACTGAAATTATTCCTGTACCTAACCGTTAAAAACGATACACCTGTGCGTCTGGCTTTTGGGGAACAACCCGATAATCCTGTGCATCCGGCTGTTCCAGTACTGTTCCCCTTTACTTACAACGCTTTTTCCTTCTCTAAACAACACTAATAACCCTGGCATGGGTCAACGAAGATACATCATTTCCTAAACTCCTTCAGATGTTAACTTAGCAAAATAGGATAAAAAAAAAAGTTTAGAGTAAATCACTCCTAAACTTTTATGGTGGGAACCCAGTATTGTGCACACCAATGACTTAGTCGACCAGCCTTTCAACATGCAATTGTAGGTTATGCTCGAGTCGCTAATTGTGTAATTAGTTGGAGTACAGAGATCTCCTTACAGTCACCCTAACACAGGCAGCCATATCTGCTCATAGATAGAATTACGATATGTTACACCTTCATCCTTAAAACTTCTTAGTTTCTATCTTTATGGTAACGCTAATTTTCATTGTTATTGTTGTTTAGGGTAATAATAATGTAATGTAATGATAATGTTAATGCTAATATTGATGGTAACGCTAATTTTCATGTTATTTTGTTTATGGTAATGTTAATGTAATGTACCGTTTAATGTTAATGCTAATGTTCATGGTAATGTTAATGTTAAGGTGGTCATTGTTTTATGGTAATGATAATGTAATTGTTATAGATAACATATAAGGTGTAAGGTGGTTGTGATTTTCTTTAGTTATTGTAATATAAAATGTAATGTGGTTATTATTTTATGGGAACAATGTTGAAATCTTATTATCATTGACAACAGATAAAATGTAATGTCTTGAACTAAGTACAATAAGTTATTATGATTCGGTAAATGGGGATTTGCAATCAATTGACTTTTACATTATTTTTAAGGTTGGATTGGGTAAATCGTCGATTAATGAAAGGAAACGGAGTGATTGATCTGTATTTATTGCCAATTGAGTCATAGATAATGCCTTGTCTTAAAAATGGTTGGTTGTTATCCGAGTCCTTCTGACTTGTGACTTCTGTAGAGGACATGGTTGTTCATTTAATTATTGTTGTACTTGGTTGTAAACTTTTTGCTTGGGTTGCTAGTGTCAGGCGAGATGTAGACACCTCCATGTTCCTCAGAACAGTCGCCAGCCCTGAGACCTTAAATGGTTAAAATCGATGGGAACCTGGGCTTCGGCGTTGCTGATGTGTATTGGAGGTCCTAACCATTGCAAGGTAGGACGGATGGGTAGTCAGTCTTACTATTTTGTCGGTTGATTGTTGTTCATTGCTGGCAAATGTTGATGTGCATCCTAGACCTTTATGTTGATATCGCAGTTGCATGTGTCATGATTCGTCATCATGTGGTGGAACAGAGTATAATGTCTTGTTACCCTTGTACACACGCACACACAAAAAAAAAATTGCACATGTTATAAGAGGTTTGTCGTCGTAACGGGGAGGATCGTCACATATGGTATCAGAGCAGGTTCAACCCGCGAGTGGGGATCGCTATGGCTTTCGTTGACATGATTTGATTATATGGTTGCTAATCGAGTTGATTCTGTGCGTGCAGGTAATCATGGTTAGAAGATGTCGTGAAGGTAGACGACGGGGTGCTATAAGAGGAGGCGTGACGCCTCGAGTAGCATCCACACCTGAGGGGTCTAACCCTCAGGGAGACGAGCAGGTTCTCGGACAGGAGTAGATAGTAGTTGGAGATGTTGTCGGGATGACGAGGTCTTTTCATTGCATGTCCGAGGCATTGATCAGCTGTTTGAATAGAGATGAGGCTAGAGCACCGGCACCTGCTGAGGTTCCACCACACGCTCCAGTCGATACTGGTAGCATTCATCACGAACTCGAGAAGGTCAAATTTCTTGATTTTTTTGGTGCCCCGTATGGAGCAGCCGATGAGGCATGGTTGGATAACATGGAGATGTGCTTTGCACTTCGCAATTATACCTCCAACATGAAGGTCTACATGGCAGTCTTTCAACTGAAGGGGAGCACTCTTCAATGGTGGAAGATGCTCCTACTGCAATTGAACATGGTCGTCGAAGACATGTCTTGGGAATTGTTCGAGGAACGGTTCCGAGAGAGGTACCTTTCATAGGAATTCATTGAGCATCAGCTCAGTGAGTTCAATGCCTTACGACAGGGAGGCCGTACAGTGCCCGAGTATGAGGCCCATTTTATGGAGCTGCTCCGGTACGCTCTGCACCTTAACACTGAAAAACTTAAGGTCAACAGGTTCGAGTTTGGCCTTAACGATAGCCTACGTGCAAAGGTTAGGTTTTTGATGCCCCAAACCTTGCACGATGTCATCCAGAAGGCCCTCATAGTATAGGAGGAGCTTATCAGTGGGGGTTAGACTAGGACTCCAGTGAGACCAACAGAGCAGGTTTCATCTGGAACACAGCAGCACCAGATACCAGTGAGACATACGATGAGATGTCGTGGCTTCTAGAGGGGATCCACTTTCACTACACCCTGATGACTGATGCCTTGACAACGGGCACCTTACCGGGGACCACTGCATCAGCAGAAGCATCGCCCGCAGCAAAAGAAGCAACGTAGGCCTGTTCAACAGAATAGACCAGGGTTCCAGGCCGATGGGCCATCATCTTCTACTTCAAGTACCAGGACTACTGGGCCGAAGAAGGGGTTTTGGACATGTGGGGAGCCACACTACCAGTTCGATTGTCCTGTGGAGAGGACCAGAGTGTCCAGATCAGTAGAACCCACTACCGTGGGAGATATGGGCAAGGCCCATTAGATTCATGCAGCGGTGAATAACTGCCAGGTAGAGCACCAATCGATTGTGCTCGAGACAGCAGGTACCGTTGCTGACCAAACCCTTAGTATTTTGATAGATCTCGATGCTACCGAGAGTTTCATTTCTAGTGCAGCACTAAAAGGGATTAAGGTAAAGGAAGTTGATCAGGACGAGTTTAGCTTCGTAGAGATGGATTCTGGAGCCAAACAGAAGGTTGGAGGAAAGGTTACGGGCTGTGCCCTTAACCTGGGAGAGTTTTCCACGAGGGCCAACCTATACGTCATGATCCTAGGATCTTATGATGTCGTGATGGGTATGAATTAGCTGGAATTGCATGAGGTGATACTCAACTATAAGACAAAATGGTTGATCTTGGTTGATGATGAGGGAAAAATACATGTGATTGTAGGACGAAACCAGGGAGTTTCCCTGAGGTTCATCTCTTCCTTGCAACTTCGAAAGAGCATGCACAAGGGGTGTAATCTTTATGCGATCCTTGCGCTAAACGAGAAGGGAGTAGAGGAAGGTCTAGAACACCTTTCGGTGGTGAGAGAGTTTGCGGATGTGTTTCCAGAGGAGTTACCTGGGATGTCGTCGAAGAGGTAGTTGGAGTTTACCATAGACCTAAAGTCGGGGACTGAACCAATAGCGAGAACGCCTTATCAGATGTCGACCTCGGAGTTACAAGAATTGAAAATGCAACTGAAGGAGTTTCTGGACCCGGGAGTGATATGTCCTAGTGTGTCACCGTGGGGTGCACCTATTATTTTCATACGGAAGAAGGACGGATTATGGAGGCTTTGCATTAACTACCATCAACTGAACAAGGCTATGATCAAGAATTAGTATCCCTTGCCGAGAATTGATGATCTGTTCAATCAAATGAAGGGTGCAACAGTGTTCTCCAAGATCGATTTGCGATCAGGGTATCACCAGTTGCAGATCAAGGAGGATGACATCCCTAAGACCGCCTTTAAGATGAGGTTTGTACATTACGAGTTTATTGTTTTACTGTTTTGACTGACAAACGCCCCAGGTGTATTTATGAGTTTGATGAACGGGGTGTTCCACAAGTACTTGGACAAGTTCATCTGAGTATTGATTGACAATATTTTGATCTACTCTCGGACGACGAAGGAGCATGACAAGAACTTGTGCTTGGTACTACAGTGTTTGCGAGAGCACAAATTGTATGGGAAGTTGTCCAAATAATCATTTTATCAATCAAAGATTCACTACTTAGGGCATGTCATCTATAGTGAAGGTGTCACCATGGATCCATCCAAGGTCGAGGCTATTATGGAATGGCATGCGCTGACGAATGTCACAGAAGTGTGTATATTTATGGGTTTAGCACGATACTATCGACGGTTTGTCGAGGGATTTTCGAAGATAGAAAATCCAACCACGAAATTGCAAAAGAAAAACACGAAGTTTGTTTGGACCGAGAAATGCGCGGAAGCATTTCGGAGGGTTAAGGAGTTGTTGACAACATCGCCAATACTAAAAGTCCCTGACATGGACGCGGAATTCTTGGTATGCACAGACACATCCAAGGAAGGGTTAGGCAGAGTCTTGATGCAAGACAAACGAGTGATTGATTACATTTCGAGGAAACTGAGAAGGCATGAGGAGAACTACATGACGCATGATTTGGAGTTATTAGCCATTATATATGCCTTAAAGGATTGGAGACACTACCTGGTTGGACGAAAATTTGAATTAAAGACTGATCATTGTGGACTACAACACATTTTTACACAAAGCAACCTGAACGCACGACAACGACATTGGTCGAAATTGCTTAGCGAGTATGACTTTGAGATTACTTACATAAAGAGAAAAATGAACTGAGTGGTGGATGCTTTGAGTCAGAGGCCACACATATTTTCGTTGTTGCCTCTTCAGATGAATCTATGTGAAAATATTCTAACTTTACAGCGTGACAACGATTGGTACAAAGAGGTCGAGGGTTTTATCGGACAAAACACAATCATGGTACCATGATATGAGGGATTTCCATCCGATAGAAATGGGTTATTGAGGTTTAAAAGTCGGATTTATGTACCGTCAAATGACAAGTTGAGAATGTTGATCCTGAGAGAGGCTCATAAAGTAGTTTACATGGTTCACCCAGGAGTCATAAAGATGAGGGAATACCTTAAACCCTTATTCTTCTAGAAGGGAATGAAGGCCGACATAGTCAACTATGTGGCCAGATGTCTTGAGTGTCAGTAGGTAAAGGCTGAAAATAAACACCCAGCAGGATTACTTCAACCACATGCCATTCCGAAATCGAAATGGGAGGTTATTTCGATGGATTTTATTGTTGGATTTCCACTGACGACAAGGAGACATGACTCAATTTTCGTAGTAGTAGACACTCTAATGAAGAGTGCTCACTTTATTCCTGTGCGTACGAAGTGTCAGGTGCCTAACATTGCTAGAGTTTTCATCAATGAGATTGTGAGGCTGCATGGCATGCCTAAGAGGATTATATCTGATCGAGGATTAGTGTTTACTAAATGATTTTGGATGAGTTTCAAAGAGGCCTTGGGAACCCAACTTAGCTTTAGTACTGCATATCACCCGGAGACTAACGGGCGGATAGAACGAATGAACCAAACCTTGGAGGACCTGTTGCACATGTATGTGATGGACCAACAAAAGCGTTGGGAGAAATTCCCACCACTAATGGAGTTCAATTACAACAAAAGTTACCAAAGCACCATTAAGATGGCGCCTTTAGAGTTTCTTTACGGGCGACCATGTCAGTCGCCTTTGAGTTGGGATCGACTTGAGGATAGGGTCCTGGTGGGACCAGAATCAATCCAAAAAATGGAATAGCAAATGAAAACAATAAGACAAAGGATTAAAGAAGCGTAGGATCAACAGAAGAGTTATGCCAATGCGCACCATGTCGACCGTAGTTACGAGGTCGGCGATCGAGTCTTCTTGCGGGTTAAACCACATAAGAGTTCGATCAAGTTTGGGAGGGGAGATGAACTCTCTCCTAGGTTCATGGGACCCTTTGAGATTGTGGAGAGAAAGGGGCCCGTGGCCTATCGACTAGCCTTGCCTGATTCTTTGAGGCATATGCACGATGTTTTTTATGTATCTGTTTTGAGACATTATATTAATGATCCTACACTTGTTATTGACATGAGATCCTTGTAGGTATCAGATGAAGGAGTGCTCATGGATGAGCCAGTCCACATCTTGGATCATCACGTTCGATAGCTATGACATCAAACGGTAGATCAGGTCAAGGTCCAGTGGGACAATTATAGTCCGCACTCAATGACCTGGGAGGATGCATATGATATGCGCCGACAATTTCCATTTTTGTTTTATAGTTAGACATATGACACTATGATACACTTTATTTTCGGCATTTATACTGTGAAACTTCGGGACAAAGTTTAGACCAAGAGGGGGTGTATGTAACATCCCACTCTGGTGCACTGAGCGAACTTATTCTTTGAGGACACTTGCTCACAAGTGATGCAGATTATTATGATATTAAAACATTTGACTTTGATTTTGATGCATCATGGGTAGATGACATGTTTTTTTACTGCATTGACATACACAGGTGTTATTGACTCGATTTTACTGAGTGTGCAGGTTTTTGGACCTTGAGGATGCAGAGGCATTGATGGAACCCTTGGATTCCAGATCGAATCAGGGAGTGTGCTATTGGGGTTTCATTGATTTACTGTGATATTAATACATTTTGATTTGATGTTGTGATGTGGACATGTTCTAACATGATTTGTTGATGATGCAGGCTGACGATAGCTTGCCGACCAGACTCACATATGGAGTAAAGGGGTCACACACGACTACCAGAGAGTTTGAGGGAGAGGTGTGGACAGCAGCCCTGCCACAGCCTACTAGCACTCCCGTCGTGACTCAAACTATAGGTTAATGATTACCTAGTTCGAGGGGACCCACGATTCCATGAGGGCAGACTGCGACAGTCACTCGCAATGATTCTAAGGGGCACGCACTAAGGCGGGGGACTTATTCCTTAGAATCCCTTAGTCTCCCACGAGTTCACCTGGCAGAGTGTTGACTTCAGGGGTCATTAATGTCTACCAATCAATCAAGAGGTGAGTGGCACCTTTGGAGCACGTGGTGCATCCTGAAGGGCACATCGCACAAAAGAAACAAGAGGTGAGTGGCACCCTTGGAGCACGTAGTGCATCCTGAAGGCCAGGTCGCGCAAAGACACAGATGAGGTGAGTGGCACCCTTGGAGAACATAGTGCATCCTGAAGGGCACGTCGTGTTGATGATGATAAAGGAATGAACGTAGATGGCCCTAAGACAATTAACGCATTAAGAAATTAAAAAAAAACAACTTCCCTAATTAAATGTCTCTCAGTCCAGAATCTAAGTTCTAAGTCTAAAACTTCGCTAGGGGTAAAATTTTGTCTACCCTTAAGAAAATATCTCTATAAAAAAATAAAATAATAAGGTTTAAAAATAAAATAAAATAAACCACTTAAGTAATAATTGTGGTCTTCATAAATTTTTGGGTAAAATGAAGAGAGTAAGAACCTAAATGAAATCTGTGGATAAAAAAAAGGTAAAGAAGAAATTAATTATTTTAACTTGTGAAAGTGTAAAAAGATACTAAATTAATAATAAAAGGAAAAGAGGTTAAATTGCACAACTGTCGTTTTTAACTCTAATAAAAAGAGGAAAGAGGGAAATATAAAAATTAGGAAACTAGGGATTGAGGCCACATAAAAAGGGAAGAGGGGAACTTATGATAAAAAGCGGGAGGTCAACTTAGTAAAGAATCTGCATTTAAAGAACCTTCTAAATTGAACTAATTTAGCAATTTCATTTTAGGGAAAGCTTTTAAAACCTATAAGGGAATCTAGGGACACCTAGGAGTGATTTTAGGAGTAATCCTAGGTGGGTGAGGGAAATGAGACAATTAATAAAATTAAAAAAAATAATTATTGGAGGAAAGCGGGGGATGCATGACACTTGTACGAAGGAGAACTTTTAGAAGATTTTTTTAAAACTTAAATTAAATGAGATTTAGGGAAAGAATGGAAGTTCTAAAACTCTATAAAAGAAAGGGAGGAGAAGGAATAATGGGGGATCGACTGTTAGCGTAACGTTACGCTTCCGGATTAGTGACTTGACCGATTTACTTGTGGGAGTTGGGATTTCCCATCTCGGAGAGGAGTGGTAGCTCGGCCTTGCGAGGCGAGCTGGGAGCTAGACATACCCTTTGGATAGCGTGTGGCCCCTTTGCGGCTCGTTGGGATAAGGCAAAAGCAGAGTACCCCTAGTGTTGGATGGGAGGTACCAGTGAGGTCTCAATGGTCGGCGAGCGGAAGCGGCACGGAGCGTACGGACGACACTCAGAGATGGCTAACAGGCAACGGTACGCCCTTTTGGTTGAATGATAGAATGTGTAGGATGTATGATTAGATATGTAGGTGTATTATTTGTGGTTGTAATAGGTTTCATTGTGTAGGAACCCGTCCTTCTAACCTACTCGGTTTGACAAAATTTATATGTCCAAACAACTTCCTGAAATTTTTGTGTCTGAGAATTTTTATGACTGAAACTATAGGTCTAAATTTTAAGACTGAACTTTTATGTCTGAATCGATTTCTGAATTTTATGTTTAAATTTCTAAGTTTGAATGTATATATCTGGATAAATGGGTCGAGCGAACACGATAGTATTATTCACTACCACCATAACAGTTCGGGCATGTATGACTCCATTTGCCTCTTGAATGCTTAATTTTTGGGACTCAATTTATTGTCTGCTTAAATTCCTGAAATATTATGTCTGAAATTTTTAAGACTAAATTTATATGTCTGATTCAATACTGGAATTATATCTCTGAATTTTTTTTCTTGAATTTGTACACCTAAATTTTTAAGTCGGAATTTATAGGTCCAAATAAACAGGCTAGGAGTGAACACCATAGGCGGTATTCTTTTACCACCATAAACAATGCAGGTTTAGGGAACAAATGATTCCATTGACTAACACTTATGTATTATTTATTGAGCGCAGCTAATGAGCTTTGAACCACGAAACGGGGGACTCTGCAACTTTTTTTATTTTTCACAGGAAATTTTTTTGGGTGGGTTACCTTTGGTTACTACACTCTTAGACAGAGTTTTGTCTTCCTGAACCATGACTTTCTCCCCCTCGCTGTTACGATTTTTGGTTACAACCTAGAGCCTTTCTTTTATTAAATTTCATCCGTTTATTTTTAAAATGATAATCATTTTTCTTTTTAGCCATCACTTTATCATTTTGTTTTTGATGGATAGCATCCCGGGGGTTAATCGTTTCTTTATGGCGTAACTTAAGGCAAATTGTTTTATTTATTTGGTTATGGTTTAGTCTATCAGTGTGCTTCCCGCTGAAATTATTCCTGTACCTAACCGTTAAACCCAATACACCCGTGCATCTGGATTTTTGGGCAAAACCCAATACTCCTGTGCGTCTGGCTGTTCCAGTACTGTTCCCCTTTACTTACAACACTTTTTCCTTCTCTAAATAGCGCTAATAACCCTGGCGTGGGTCAGTGAAGCTACATCATTGCCTAAACTCCTTCAGATGTTAACTCAGCAAAACAGGATTAAAAAAAAAAGTTTAGAGTAAATCACTCCTAAATGTTTATGGTGGGAACACAGTATTGTGCACACTAGTGACTTAGTCGACCAGACTTTCAACATGCAATTGTAGGTTATGATCAATTCATAATTGTGTAATTAGTTGGGGTACAGAGATCTCCTTATGGTCACCCTAACACATGCAGCCATATCTGTTCATAGATAGCATTACGATATGTTGCACCTTCAGCCTTAAAACATCTTAGTTTCTATATTTATGGTAACACTAATTTTCATTGTTATTGTTGTTTAGGGTAATAATAATGTAATGTAATGATAATCTTAATGCTAATATTTATGGCAATGTTAATTTTCATGTTATTTTTTTTATGGTAATGTTAATGTAATGTACCGTTTAATGTTAATGCTAATGTTCATGGTAATGTTAATGTTAAGGTGGTCATTGTTTTATGGTAATGATAATGTAATTTTTATAGATAACATATAAGATGTAAGGTGGTTGTCATTTTATTTAGTTATTGTAATATAAAATGTAATGTGGTTATTATTTTATGGGAAAGATGTTGAAATCTTATTAACATTGACAACAGATAAAATGTAATGTCTTGAACTAAGTACAATAAGTTATTATGATTCAGTAAATGGGGAATTGTGATTAATTGATTTTTACATTATTTTTAAGGTTGGATTGGGTAACTTGTCGATTAATGAAAGGAAACAAAGTGATTGATTTGTATTTATTGCCAATTGAATCATAGATAATGCCTTGTCTTAAAAATGGTTGGTTGTTATCCGAGTCCTTCTGACTTGCGCCTTCCGTAGAGGACGTGGTTGTTCATTTAATTATTGTTCTACTTGGCTGTAAACATTTTGCTTGGGTTGCTAGTGTCGGGCGGGATGTAGACACCTCCATGTTCCTCAGAACAGTCGTCAGCCCTGAGACCTTAAATGGTTTAAATCGATGGGAACCTAGGCTTGAGCATTGCTTATGTGTCTTGGAGGTCCTAACCATTGCAGGGTAGGACGGATGGGTAGTCAGTCTTACTATTTTGTCGGTTGATTGTTGTTCATTGCTAGCAGATGTTGATGTGCATCTTAGACCTTTATGTTGATATCGCATTTGCATGCATCATGATTCATCGTCATGTGGCGGCGTAGAGTATAATGTCTTGTTACCCTTGTACACACGTACACACAAAAAAAATTTGCACATGTTATAAGAGGTTTGTCGTCATAACGGGGAGGATTGTCACAGCTAGCATGTGCTAGCTTTCCCCCACGGTGGAGTGATATTGTTTGATATGCACCTATTCTTGTGAAAAATGGAAAGCTAGTATGTGCTAGTTTTCCCCCATGGTGGAATGATGTTGTCCAAGATGTGTTAGTGCAAGATGGAAAGCTAGAACACGTTAGCTTTCCCCCATGCTGAAATAAAATTGTTTTAGATGTGCTAGTTGTTGTGAAAAACATAAATTTAGCACGTGCTAGCTTTCCCCCATGATGGAATGATGTTCGAGATGTGTTTGTGCTTGTTCATGAGGAAAATTTAGCACATGCTAGTTTTTACTTATGATGTAATGATATTGTTTGAGATGCACTTGTGCTTGTCTAATAGGGAAGCTAGCACACACTAGCTTTCCTCGAAGGTGGAATGATGTTCTTTGATATGCACTTGTGCCAGAGGGAATACTAGCATGCACTATATTTACTCCAAGGTGGAATGATGTTGTTTGATATACACTTGTTCTTGTGCAAGAGGGAAAGCGAGCATGCGCTAGATTTCCCCCATGGTAGAATGATGTTGTCTGAGATGTGCTTGTGCAAGACAGGAATCTAGCACACATTATCTTTCTTCCATTGTGGAATGATGTTGTTCTAGATTCTTTTCTGGTTGTGCACAAGGGAAAACTAGCACGTGCTAGCTTTCCCCCATGGTGAAATGATGTTTGAAATGCATCTGTACTTTTCCAAGAGGGAAAGTTAGCACACACTATCTTTTTTTTATAGTGGAATTATGTTGTTTGAGATGTGTTTATACTTGTGTGAGAGGAAACATTAGCACGCGTTAACTTTCCCCTATGCTAGAATGATGTTTGAGATGAAATTGTGCTTGTGCAAGAGGGAAATATAGCACGTGCTAGATTTTCCCTACACGCTAGCTTTCCCCCATGATGGAATGATGTTGTTTGAGATGCACTTGTGCTTGTGCAAGAGGGAAAGATAGCATTTGCTAGCTTTCCACCCTGGTGGAATGATATTGTTTGATATGCACTTGTGCTTGTGCAAAAGGGAAAGCTATTATGTGCTATTTTTCCCCCACAATGGAATGATGTTGTTCGAGATGTGATTGTGCAAGATGAAAAAGATAGCATGCGTTAGCTTCCCCCCACACTAAAATAATATTTTTTTAGGTACGCTTGTGGTTGTGCAAAACAAAAATTTGGCACGTGGCAGCTTTCCCCCCCGATGGAAAGATGTTCGAGATGTGCTTGTGCTTGTCCATGAGGGAAAGTTAGCACATGCTAGTTTTTACATACGGTGGAATGATGTTGTTCGAGATGCACTTATGCTTGTGTAATAGGGAAACTAGCACACACTAGCTTTCCCCAAAGGTGGAATGATGTTCTTTGATATGTGCTTGTGCTAGAGGGAAAACTAGCATGCACTAGCTTTACTCCAAGGTGGAATGATGTTGTTTGATATGCACTTGTTCTTGTGAAAGAGGGAAAGCTAGCACTTGTTATTGTTATTCCATGGTGGGATGATGTTGTTTTATATGCTCTTGTGGTTGTGCACAAGGGAAAACTAGCACGTGCTAGCTTTCAAAACCCCATGGTGAAATGATGTTCGAGATGCATCTCTGCTTGTCCAAGAGGGAAAGTTAGCAGACACTAGCTTTTCCTTACAGTGGAATTATGTTGTTTGAGATGTGTTTGTACTTGTGTGAGAGGGAAAGTTAACATGTGTTAACTTTACCCTAGGCTAGACTGATGTTTGAGATGCGTTTGTGCTTATGCAAGAGGGAAATATAGCACATGCTAGCTTTCCCCTACATGTGCACTTTTCCCCCATGGTGGAATGATGTTGTTTGAGATGCATTTATTCTTGTGCAAGAAAGAAATCTAGCACACGCTAGCTTTCCACCCCGATGGAATGATATTGTTTGATATGCACTTGTGCTTGTGCAAAAGGGAAAGCTAGTACGCTCTAGCTTTCCACCAGTGGAATGATGTTGTTCAAAATGTGCTTGTGCTTGTGAAAAAGTGAAAGTTACCACGTGATACCTTTTCACCACCATGGAATGGTGTTGTTTCAGACGTCTTTTTATTAGCTCTAGAGAGAGTGAAGAAGATCTATGACTATGAAAAAATAATTGTATTTAAATATGACATTGTCATAAGATTTACACTTGTTCCTTTCTTAGATGGAAATTGAGCAGTAGTTAGTTTTCTTTCACTATATAATGTTGTTGTTGGCAATGCACTTCTGCTAGAAGGAAAGCTAGTGGGTGCTAGTTTTCCTCAATGAACAACCAAAATGATGCAATTTATGTTCTATCAATATCTTTATTCAAATGATTGTCATGATTCTTGTTCATTTTGTTACATGTAGAATGTCGCAAGAAATGATAATATTTATAAATTTATGTTGTCATCAATATTTTCAAGTTGTGGTAATAGTTTTTTATTTTTATTTTCAGAAATAATGGACTATGAAGCAAGTGAAATTTCAAAGGAATTATCCAAGAAAAAAGAAAAATCACGGAAGAAAAAAGAAAAATCACAAAATACACCAACACAATATTCTTTAAATGGTATGGCAGTTTCAAAATAGGTTTAAACATCGTTACAAATGGTTAGACAATATGCTAGTATATTAATGTTGATTGAAGAATTTTGAGCTACTGTTTTTCTTGTAGTAAGGTTGTGTATGATATGGACTTCCATGTTGTTGTGCATATGTATGAAATGGGATGTTATAGAAAACAATTGTATTTTTTAATTCTTGTTCTTTTAATTCTTTTGAAATTATTGTAATATTATATTTTACAATATTTTCATATGATAAGAACTACAGTGCAACTAAAATTCAAACGAAAACATCAAGGAAAAAAGTGATTGCAAATATGACACATCACAAGTATTACGTTCGTATGACATTTTAAATTCTAACTTATACTCATTTACAAATAGTTAGATAATATTCGTATGCAATTTGGCACCAGATGAATTTTGTTATATCATTATGTGGGTAGCTTGCATAGGACATAAATGTATTTGTTCTTCTGCATGTAAATGAAAAAATGATATATTATAAGGCTCTTTAGTAGTGTTTGATATTGCATGTTTTTTTCCATCCATTTGAAATTATAGACAATTTTTTAACTATTGTTTTCAGAAACTATGGAATGTAGCGCATCTAAAATTCCATGTAAAGCATTGAAGAAAAAAAGGAAAGCAACTGATACACAAATGATTCCTCCTCTAATTGGTATGGTTTTTTTTATTATTATTTATACTCCATTAAAAATGGTTAGATTAGATGGTCCTTTCAAATTTTGATAGAAAAATGTATGACAAAATTTGTAATTATAATTTCATTGTGATTTATGATAACAATTTCTTATTATTGTTTTCAGAGTCCCTCGACTCCAAAGCAAGAAAAATGATACAACCATCATCCTAAAAATAGAAAACTCATGCCACTCAAATTGCAGTTTCAACAACAATTTTGACTTCTCCTTTTGAAATGATTAGGAAGTATAATACATCCAATAACTATGACTTTGTGGATGATCGGTATGTTCAAATAGAAATGCCCATGAATATGTTTACGGATATGTATCTATTTGGATCCACAGATGGAAAATATCCAGATATATTGGGAATAATTGTGAATTGCTATGCTCACAATGAGAGTCACATCGATTTTCAGTTGGAGGTTATTAAAGAAAGTGAAGTAAAATTGGTTTCTTGTCAAGTGGAGTACACCAAATTTAGACCAAAGTTGATTGAAGCTTTAAATAAGGAGTTCCCAAATACAATAAAAAATTCAATGTTCAAGTTGGATAGTTGTGAAATCTTTATTAAATCTGGTTTAAAAAGCTGCATAGATCTTTTAGAACATATCGTTGTTGTTCTAAAATACCATTATTTGAGATGTAAACAAACATCATCCGTGCTTCTTTATTTGCAGCAAAAGGGTAAACTACCTAACAAAATACCAGATGATAAACTAGATGCTCAATTACTTTCTTTGAGAAGACTATTTTTAAGTAACTTGGAAGAAAACATTGTAGAAAGTGATTTCAAACCTGCTACAGATTTTCAGAAAGCTAGGAAAGTTGAATCTCAAACAATGAAACTTGCAGACCAATGTGATGAAATTCATGCAACATTCAAGCAATGTTATTTATTTTCAAGTACCTTCAGCAGAAAGGTGGATGTTGAAAGATGTAGGGAATCCCCTAAAGTATTTAAATTGAGATCACAAGATGATTCAAATGTTCAAGTATTAGTGAAATCATTTTTGGAGAAATTTCAAACATCATTGCCTAATGCTCTTCTGATTACATTCAATATCAATGAGTGTGATCCATTGGTAAACCCTATAAAAATTCTAAATGAGATAGATATAGATGCTGAGAACATAAATTTTTGAATAGTTGATGGTCAACACACCATCCAAGCAGCAACAGAAATTTTAGGAAATCTTAAATATAGTGTATCTGTGGAGGCAAAGAGAAAGTATAAAGAACGTAATGCTTGATTCTTGGATCCATCAGTTGAACCCAGTGTGGTGATTCGTATTTGTTGTCAACTAAATTCTACAAACAAGGTGTTCTACAAAACTCCATTCATTGATTGTATGCGGTCTGCAAGATATTAATTGCCAATGACAAATTTAAGAAAAGGAGGATTGGAAATTCTAAGACAGCGGAAGACAAGGTATGTACTTTTAATTATTTTTGCACTCTATTGTTTTTTATCATTATTCTCTCTATTTTAAATAGAAGGTTAAACATCGTGAATTATCTAAGTTGATAATATAGGTCATATATTTTCATATTTAGAAAGAATTCTCATTAGATATAAATTGCAGTTATTTAATTTCAAAAAAAATTCTTATATTTTCATATCTACATTGAATTTTTATTAGTTTATATATATATATATATATATATATATATATTAACAAGTTGATGATGAAATGTTGTGCTCATTCTTCGATTGTCCAATTACAAATTTTGCTGAAAAAAGGGTTCTCTTATATATTGATCAACCTATTTGGGATAAATGGGACATTGTTTTTACTTGTTACCAATTAGGCACATTGAAGTGTTCTCCGATTCAACTTGGTTTTGATAACTACAAGACAAATAGTCTACAGAGTTTGACAACTGCTTCTCTCCATCCCCTTCAAGGACTAAGCACTAAAGAAATTGCTTCTGTAGCAGATAAGCTATTGGATGGAACCATTTGGTTTTCTATTCCACCAAACTATCCAACCAATGCCGTGAAATTAAAAGATTATTGTTCTAAATTAAAAACCAATAGAACAATCTTGGATGCAATGGTTACATATTGTCAAAGTCATGATGAGAAACTAAATGAGAACACACTTACTACATCCAATATTCTCGAACATTATGAAATTGATGATATCATGTTTGTCAACTTCTGTAAGACTCTGGCAAGGTCTATTTATGTAAAAGGAACACGAAATACAAAATTAGAGTCCCTTTCTCAACAAGCATGTGGAGTCCTTGACAGAATAATAGATTCATCGACAAGCATTCAACAAGTTGACAACAATTTTGAATTCGGTTATCTTTTTGGGAGCCCTGGTCTTTTGTCAACACTTTTGCACTCTTTTCCTTCTCAGTTGTAGCCAATATTATGTACCGACCTTATTGTTCTAGAAACATCATCTTTGGAAAAAGAACCATTCCACAAGGGTTATTATATTGAGTTGTTTCAATTTTTTATCCAAAAAAATGAGCTGAATGACTTTACTATAGTCATCTTAGTAGAAATTTGGTCCTGCAATGATGTATGCCAAGATCTAGAAATTGCTATTAAGAATTCCAAGTTCAACTATGAAATGACTAATGGCAATTATGTCTATGAGACACAAAGTAGTTATAGTTATGATATAGTTTTAACTATAAAATTCTATACTTCAGAATAAAAAAAACTTCAAGCTTCCAGGTACTCTCACAATTTTGAAGACATCAATGATGAAAAT
>JASDQU010019757.1:927-15941 GCA_032191745.1 Picea mariana
CTCTGCCTCTGGCAACAGGTCTCTTATTTCACTATTGTCCATACTTCCCTTCACAACATATTGGTTCATTAAGTCTTCTTTGGACTGATAAACTGCTCCAGGTGTCTTGCTAAAGATATGTTTCCTACTGTTGAAAACCCTCGAGCTACTTTCACTCTGTGGCATGCTTCCTGTACCAGCCTCCTCGTTCTTGGTTTCACTTTCCACCATCTCCATTCCTGTTTTCTCTTTTGGTTCTTCTTCTTCCAGGTCCACTACCTGAGAAGATGGTTTGATTTTCATTTTCTTGAGAACATTTCCCTGACTACTATCACCTAGTGCCTCTGAACTACTACTCTTGTTATAAACACTCTCTTTTGGGGCTTTAATAATCAACTTCAGAGAAGTTTTCTATGTTTGGACTTGTTGAGGGGCAGACTCTATCTGTTGTTTATGATCAGGCTACAAAGTGATCTCCATATTTGCGCAGACTTCCAAGTTTGCCAATCTATCAAATTCTTCAACATGCTCATGTTCGTAGGGGCTTTGTCTGCTCATTAGCCTCCTCTTAGATATGATGTGGTGTGGGTCATATCTCCTCCCCTGTAACTGTGTAAACCCAAATTCACTGAGTTTGGCTTGAATTTGATGTAAATAAGACCTGATCTTTACCATAAAGGGCCCCACCATGAAAGGGAATTTTAAGTTAGATGCCTTGTGCGTCTTCAGAAAATGCTTTGTCTCTGAAATAATCCTTTGACTGATGAACTCTAAGGCAAAGACTCTGGGAGTCAAAAATATTGGTAAAAGGTAAGGTCCTTCTTGATAGCCATATACCTAAATCATAGTAGATTGTATGAACAACATCCAATCTCCCACCCCGCTCTCTAGATTTGGTTGTAAAAATCTTTTCATTTCTTCTAGAACCCTTGGCAAGTCTGTGCCGAAGATAAGACTGTGCACCCTAGACATGATATTATTGATGAAAATAAGCATGGTGATCCTCTTACATTTAGTTGAGATGAATGCAGTTTCAGGGAATTCAGTCTTGTTTGATTCTAGGAACATTCTCAGCAAGTGAGTGCAGTATCTTAAGTGTCTTAATGAATTGAAATTTACCAACTGTTGATGCATATTATTAGCGATGAACCTGTCAAAACTTATACAAACCAACTGACTAGACTCTGACATAAACAAGGTCAATAGGAAACCCAACATGACTTCTACTACAAACTTGTCGTTATCCAACCCTAAAATTTGACTAAGTAGGGAACAAGCCCACTGGACCACAATAATCATAATGTTTACATTGATAGGTAATGACAAACTTTTGGAATGGTGTTCAGGTTTGACGATGGTTTGCAGAAACAAGGTTTTTACTTTTGAGGGGCATTCTCTGTAGATTGTGATCATTTTTTCTTCCTCGAAGGGCTCTGGCACTGTGGGGGAAGAATCTGGTATACTGAGGGTGTGTCGAAGCAACGGACTATCTATTTCGCATAAAACTTCTAACCCTATCTTATTCAAAATGACATTTTCTTTATGCGAATATTGTTCTGCACACCAGCTGACGAACTCTAGGAAAGGAAAAACGATTTCTACAACATAAGGGGTAATGGACGCTTGGGCCGCTTCGAGGAAGGGTATATGTTTTCCAACATTGTCTAGCAGATTGGATCTAGACACGGAAATGGGCGAGATTGTTATTTCTATGCCGAAAACTTCGGAGTCCTTGTCAATTAGGGATTCTTCTCTAGAGGCAAGATCTTGCTCAGTTACGGATAAAATGACAGGGTTAGCGGCCATGGCGAAAAATACCTGTTAAGCAGCGAAGAAAGCACGAATCTGATTCAGTTTTGAGCTTGAGTTTCGAATGGATGCTTTGTGCCAATTTTCGAACGTTTGAATGCTTCAAAATATCATAAAATAATGTTGGGGGGCCTCCTTTTATAGGTTCCTATCGATATCGGGGATTGGGGAAAACAGTTTTGAATAAACCGCTTTTCACCCCAATGTACTTCTGATGATGAAACACATCCACGAATGAAACCACAGTAGTTTTCCCCGGCCCGCCTTCGATTAATTATCCTCCGCACTGCTTCATTGCCCGATATGTGCCTTAGCCATTGATCCGGGTTGATTCAATATCGACGGTTCGTTGGGTCCCATCAACTTTTGATATCGGGGGTTGGAGAAAACGATTTTAGGTAGACCGCTTTTCGCCCCAATGTACCTCTGAGGGTGCCATGCGTCCACGAATGAAACCACGGTAGTTTTCCTCGGCCCGCCTTCATATAATTAAACTTCGTGCTATTTCTCCACCCGATATGGGTCTCGGTTGTTGATCTGGGCCGCTTCAAAATCGACGGTCCACCGGGTCCTACCTTTCATGCCTCTGCTATATTTGTCCATATTCCGCCAGATGCAGCCCGATCCCCCAAACTATCACGTTTCCATAGCGATGTAGCTCTTCTTTAAATTTCTGAAATTTGGATCCTATCTAAAAATTGTTATGATGATAACAAAATGAATCGGTGTGGGACTATGAACAAAGATTTAAGATATTGAAGGATCAGTTGACATTCCAAATTTCAAATGAACAACATAGGGGTTGGTTTATTGCAGGATTATTGTCACATATACACTTCCGTTTGACACAACAGAGGATTGTGTCGCAGTCGGAAGCCCTAGAAATTGTTATGAAATTAAAAGCATCCCCAATAGGAGAAAATGGTGCGGGGATGGCTCAAGTTTAGTCGCAGTTAGCAACGTTGACTATTCAATTGCAGGAACTTGTGAAAGGAAAATAAAAATGCGAGGATGTTTGGTGTGTCACGTGTAGAACAGAAGGTCATCATAAGAATGAATGTCCATCTTTTCAACAGTATTTGAATACAAGAGCCCTAGATCCACTAGGGGTATGGTGTGAGATTTGCAAGATGATGGGTCACCACCGTACTACTTGTCCATTGTTTCAAAAATACCATAGCAATGTTATAAACTTGTTTTGTAACTTCAGTAAGTCAGTAGGACATGAAAAAAAGGATTGTAGTGCATTTCTCATGAGAGAGCGCACAACAAATGCATATAGAGTCTAGGGAGAAGAAACCAAAGGAGGATCTTCGCAATATAAGACCCCAAGAGGTTATAATCGAGGAGGAAGAGGACGGTTCATAGGTAGCAAAAGAGGAGGATTCTATAGAGGAAGAGGACCAATTATATGTTATAATTGTAATCAACCTGGACATTTGGCATGAGATTGCATGAATCCCTGCACAACATGTACAAATTGCAGACAGCTAGACCATGCAACAGAGGATTGCCCACAGTTGATCACAAAGTGGTAAGAAAAGAGAAACCTGAATGTATCAATGATAGCATCAGAGGTGCGCGATGAACAACCCAAGATAATAGTGATTACATGTGGAGGAACTAGAGCTGGAGCTTATGCGACGAATCAATGGAATAGAATCCACTAGTGGGTCAGGAAAGCAGTAGAACCTCTTCCATTGTTTAACCCTAGAAAGTAGAAAGAGACATATATCCAAGAAATAAAGGAAGTGATAAGATCAGAATGGATAGCATCGACTTTGACCACACTACCTTTGTATGACATGCCACCACTATATTATATGCCACCAGTCTATGACCATTTAGAAATGGAAGTTGACAAGGTAAGCACTTTGAATAGTTTTCTAAAAATTTGTTTTGAGTTAATGAAAGTTGAGTCTGCTTTGAGTATGTTTCGCGAAATGACCGATCATTGCGCCCAAGAGAAAGATATACTTGTCGCACACCGAGCAGTTAACCAGATGCACCGCAAGAAGAGGACGAATAGGGAGTTTCGACTCAATGTGCAAATAGGAAACTACGACATAGACAATATTATTTTGGATCTAGGCTCCGATGTGAATGTCATCCCTAAGCAGTCCTGGGAAATGATGGGTAAGTTGAATTTGATTTGGTCGCCCATTAAGTTGAGGTTAGCAAACCAACATAAGATTGTTCCAATTTGAAGGTTGACAAGGGTAAGTGCTAGTAATGATGGAGTGTGCATCTTGGCCAATTTGAAGTGATCGAGATAGATAGAAAAACCCCTTACCCAACATTACTTGGAATAGATTGGGCCTTTGAAAACCAAACTATCATTGATCTGAAGAAGATACAGATGATATTTGAAGTAGAACACTTGAAGGTTATTGTGTCGTTAAATCCTACTGAAGGAAGAAGATATGTCGAACCAGCAAAGGGAAAAGAGCTAGATAACTTATATAATATGACCACGTGGATGGATGATTATGTGAATCCTACAGTTGATGGTGTACTTAGTTGGATAAGTATTAGTTCATGCGCTTTAGATTCATAAGAATCTTTGGTGAATTAGCAGTAGAGATTGCATGAAGTTTCTACAAGGAAATGTGCTTGGATTACCCATCCGTCATGATGGATTGGAACTGAGGTATTTTATCCTCCAAGGTATGACGAACTAAGTGATGTAGCTTATTTTATAAGAGAATTTGAATTTCAAATATCATATCATTAGAGATTACTAGCTTTAGATGTTGTGCGAAAAGCGACCCCGATAAGATGGTGGGTTGTGCATAACGATGGAATAAAAGATTGGCAGTAGTGCAAAAGGCTACTACCAGTCAGGTTTAGGACAGAGAATGATAATACTATGCATAAGTATACAAGATTGAGATATCAAATAGAGAATGTTACACAGTGCATTGCGACATGGAGTAAAGTACCTGGCAAGAATGGACACACTTGTTTGTATACACCTTGGACACAATCCCAAAGAATTGCTACTTGGAGCTGGAAGTGCATAGAGAAACTGCAAATTGGGAAGAATTGAATTGTAATTTTAAGGTAACTTTTATTTTTGAAGATGATGCTCCTTTGATTGACTCTGCTTTGCAAGTTATCATGAACAATAATTTTTCATTAGAAGACTCTATAGAACTAGTACCTGTATCTAGCGCACATAGATCTTATGTGACAGTAGAAGAATTTTTGCACTGTTGTAATGTTGTTGAAGAAGACCAAGAGGAGGACGAAGATCCCAGAAATGTTAAAATACCAGAAACTAAAGGAGAACGCATAGTAGAGGGACCACAACTTGAATTTGTTGTGTATGCAAAACCATTGAGAATGCCTAAAGTAAATATCGGTACAGAAGATAATCCCAAGTTTGTGAACATAGGAGACTATTGGAATGATGAAACTGTTGAAAAGATAGTTGATTTACTATGTGAGTATCAGGACCTGTTCTCGACTACATTTTTCAGAGATAAAAAGGGAGTGTTGGGGAGTTAGGAGAGATGAAGATCCCCTTGAAGCTAGATGTTAAGCCAGTGAAGCAGAGGCCACACAGATTGAATCTGATGTACAAGCAAAAGATTAAAGCAGAGATAGACATAATGTTGGAAGCTGGAATAATTGAACCTGTCACAAAATCATAGTGGACTAGTCCAATGGTGGTATAGGATAAGAAGTCAGGAGGGATCGGAATTTGTGTAGATCTGAGGAAATTAAATGATGTATGCTTACATGATCCATTTCCTACACTATTTACAGATGAAGTGTTTGAAAATGTAGGAGGACATGAAGCTTATTCATTCACTGATGGATTTTTTGGGGTATCATTAGATCAAGATTGCGCAGGAAGATAGATATAAGACTACATTGTGACAGAATGGGGATGTTACCAGTACACAGTTAAGCCATTTGGATTGAAGAATGCACCGAGAATATTCTCTAGAGTGGTTGTAGCATCATTTAAAGAATTCATCCATAAGTTCTTAGAAGTATACTTAGATGATTGGATGGTATTTATCATGTTGAAAGATCATATTGAGATTTTGCGCTTGATGTTGAATAGGTGTAGGCAGTTTCAAATATCTTTAAATTTGAAGAAGTGCATTTTTTGTGCATCGTTTGGTACGTTATTGGGTCATGTAGTGTGTAAGCAAGGACTGTTGGTGGATCTCGTGAAGATTATTGTAATTTTTTATTTACCACCGTTAACTTCATTGCAACAGTTACGAGCAATGTTGGGGCATACAAGGTACTACAAGAAGTTCATTAGAGGATATGCGCAGATCACAACCCCAATGGAAAAATTGCTAAAGAAGGAGAACAAGTTTCAATGGAGTGAGGAATGTCATAAAGGTTTAGATACTTTGAAGCATAAATTGGTTACCGCGTCAATTTTGATATTTCCATATTGGAAGAAGGAGTTTCATGTTCACATGGATGCATCATCTGTAGCTTTAGGCACAATGTTGTCTCAGCTTGAGGAAGAAGATATAGATCATCCCATTGCATTTGCAAGCATGAAGTTGTCAACTACATAATAAAACTATGCTACCACAGAACATGAAGGATTAGCAATGCTATATGCATTACAGAAGTTTAGACATTACTTGTTGGGTTCACACTTTCAAATATACACATACCATTCTATGCTAAGATATTTGGTCAATAATCCAGTGTTGGGGGGGATAATATGTAGATGGCTATTATTGTTTCTAGAATATGACTCAGAGGTAATTGTGAAACCAAGGAAATGTAAGTTAGGACCTGATCACTTATCGTGCATACTATAAGGAGAAGATGCAGGAAATTTGGATTACAACTTACCATATGCACACTTATTTGCAGTAAAGATGGTTGATGACTGTTTTACATACATAGTCTAGTTCTTGAGCACACGAGTATCTGCACCTAAGATTACAGTTGAGTAGAAGAAGCAATTCGTATTGAACGCAATAGACTATCAACTTATAGCAACAAATTCTACAAGTTAGGCGTAGATGGTATTCTGCAACGATGCATATTATAACTTGAAAGACATAAGATATTTTCAAAAGCACATGAAGGGGATGCAGGAGGTCACCACGCAAGAAAAGAAAACGCTCAGAATATTTTACGCGCAAGATTGTGGTGGCCTACCCTTCATAAGGATGTGAAAGAATTATGTCAGACCTGCGATGTCTTTCGGAGACTTGGAAATCCTTCTAAGAGAGATGAGATGTTGTTAGTACCACAAGTGACATTACAATATTTTGATAAATGGGTCATTGATTTTATTAGACCAATTAATCCACCATCAAAGAGGTCAAGAGCCAGATACATCATTACTACAACAAATAACTTGACCAGATCGGTTGAAGCAGGACCAGTCAGGGATTGCAACGTGGAGACTTTTGCACGGTTTTTTTTTTAACGTGTGGTGACAAGGTTTGGATGCCCCATAATACTTATGAGTGATCAGGGAACTCATTTTCTGAATAAGACGATTGCAACTTTAACAGAGGAGTTTCAGATTCATCATCAAAAGAGCACATTGTATCATCCTCAAGCAAATAAAACAGCGTAAGCATTCAATAAGATACTAAAACAAGCACTCACAAAGGTGTGTAATGTAAAACGAGACGATTGGGACTTGAGGATTCTAGTAGTGTTATGGGAATATAGGACTACAAGTAAGAATTTGACAGGACATATCCCATTCAGACTAGTGTATGGCCAAGAAGTTGTTATGCTTATGGAATTTGTACCGAGCCTACGCATTGTTGCACTGACAAAACGTACAGATTCTAGTGCAGTGGAGAAGAGACTGTCATAGCTAGTAGAGCTGGAAGAGGATCGATTTGTTGGAGGTTTCCATCAGTAAGTACAGAGAGTGTGCGAGAAAGCATGGCATGACATGTACATTAAACAAAATAAGTTTCAGACATGAGGCTTAGTCTTTCTCTACAACGACAAGTTTTTGCAGCACCCTGGGAAGTTTCATATGCATTATTTAGGTCCATATGTGATTAGATTTGTGGCAGATGCAAGTTTTGTTCAATTGGAGAAACTGAATGGAGAAGTTGTGGAATGATTGGTTAACGATAGTCGGCTGAAACTGTAAGGGACAATCATACTTTCATGCACTAGTCTAAGCGTGCAGTATGTGTACCACAGTACTTGTATTATAGTGTATTATAAAAAGAAAAAGAAAAGAAGAAAAGTAATAAAAGAATTTGAATGTTGAAGTGTTGCATAAGGTTAAATCAGTAAGGAGATAAAGCCATAAATTGTCGCAGAGATGTAGAAAGAGGAAGGATTTTGCACAGGAAGGAAGATTCAAGTATGACAGAGATCTGCGTAGAGGGCGGGAAACACATTAAAAGGTATACATGATGGGACAAGCATTAAAGAGTGGTCTCCATTCCCTTCATGACTACGGAAGCCTGGTTCCTGCAGTCCCCATAGGTACCTCAGGGGAGACTTCACCTGCTTGCGGGTGATGTTGAAAGGGCCAATATATTTAGGGATTTTTTGGTGAATTAATGTTGAACCCCGGGTCTTCCCACTGCACTCCAACAAATGGGAAGCAATGGCGAGACCATGACAAACTAGTAAGATCTAGACCATGATCCGCAGAATAATTCGAATTAATTACAGAGTATGGAAAGAATTGAATGTGAGTACAATTTGGATTAGACTACAAGTTTGGGGCACAAAAAGGAAAAGTAACAATTGATGAAAAGTTATAAAAGCAATTGAGGGGTCGACTGAAAAAAGTTATTCTCATTTGAGAGTAGCAAGAGTAGAGAGCCGAGCGAACAAACAAAGAGCCGAAGGAGTAAGTTATCGAGGGAAGTGTGTTGCAGAGAGCTATGGTGCCACCCAAGGTAGAAGCAGCATCAATATCAAGAACGAAGGAGGAAGGAACCCCAAGACCATTCGAATCATAATTGAGTTCGACCAACTTTCTGAAGGAGTATATACCACCTAGAAAGTTCATAGCGAAGTCGATCAAGTTACAAAAGGAAGCAAAGTATGAGCTCGTGGAGCCAAAAACTCCACCAAGTGTAATCATTAAAGAAGATATGTTAGGCGTAGTGGAAAATCTAAAGTTTGTATATCATGACCTATCAGATGAGAAGAAGTTATCGAAGTTAGCATCGAAGAAATATCTGNCATTTTCCTAGAGGAATCATTTATCCTAGTTGAACCACGGGCTTGGGCAACAGGGTTGGATAAATTAGGGATTCTGAATTTGTTAGAGATCCCACACTTTGGTAGGAGCATCGAGATCAACACCTGTGTTAAGATGTTATTAAGTTGCATCCATGGAGGATACCTATGGTTGGATAGAGTTGTGTCCATAGATATATAGTTGATTGCACAGATAACGAGGTTTCCAATGGTAGGGGAGGAGCCATCACCAATTTTTCACAGATAAGTCGAACAAGAAAGCTTTGTTGGAGAGGATAAAAGAGAAGTTTGATATGTATAGAGGAGTGCATGAGCTCGATGTAGAGAGTATCAATGAAAAGTGCGCTAGGTTTGTGACGCAAGTGTTGGCTTGCAAATTGCTGAGGAAGTGTCACAAGGATCAAGTGTCAGTAGGAGTGATATAAGCAATGAAGAAGTGTGTAGAAGGCATACAAATGAACTGGGCAACATTCCTATTAAATTGGTTTTTGATGGATTGCAGAGAGGCATGATACAAGGGAACATAATTCCTCTACGCATGGTTGTTAATATTGATAGCATTAGTGGCTTGGAGGGAGTTAGAAGACACAATTTCTGTCAACTATGAAAAAAACATGTATGGCAGCGAGATAGGCTAACTTGTGCCATACTCAGCACAAGGAGAGATAGTTGGATAACAACATTACTTTTTACAACTATAAGGAGGTAATTCAACAATGCATTCAATATACATCACGCATATTACCGTAGGTGGTAGAAGCGTACAAGGAATTTGTGCATTTTAAGGCGGGATGTCATCATATATACATTCAAGTGAAGAGGGACCCTGCTTAGGAATGGCTTACCACGAGATACAGGGTGACTGAAGAAGAAATGGGGCATATCATGGAAGATTGGGATGACGAGTGGAAGATCCCAACGATAGAAAAAGAAGAAGTAGGAGACACTACACCCAGAAGTAGAAGAAGTAGAAGATGGTGAAGAAGAAGAAGGATAGGAAAACCAAGGAACTGATGCAGGTGACACACTGAAGATAATACCACGGTTGGGAGAGAAGAGGAAAGAGACAGACAAGGGGAAAGCATTCTAGCAGCACAAGAAGAAGAAATTTGTGAGGGAAATGATCATTCAAGAACTAATAGATGATGACTTAGACAATATCACAAATCAAGTCAAGGAGGTTACTAAGGAGGCTTTTGAGCGAGCGACGCAGACATAAGAAGAAAGGCACTTGGACGTGCAAGTGCGTATTTTCACACTGCAACGGATTTTGGAGGCAACTAGGATAATTCCAATTAGAATAGGAGAACAAGAGCATATGGAGAGTACGGTGAAGACCACAAAAGGGCAATCGATGACATCTCACCCATCTTCAGCATCAGGAGAGCGTCAGGTGATGAAGATAGTGGTAGGAGATTTAGATTTCCCTACGACAAAGTTACATGAGCACGCAAAGGCACTTAGTCGTATCGACTTGGTGTTATCTCAGTTGCTCCTAGAAGTATTACATGGTTTGCACATGAGCGTCACGCATGAAATTCAATTGCATACGGTGTCAATGTCAACGGAGTTGACTAAGATATTTGCATATAAGCATGCGCTACAAGCAAAATATTATAAACTTAGGTTGGAGAGGGAGGAGGTCGCACAGAGGACATAAAGATTGAAAGAGGTGGTTCAGGGGGTCTATAGTAATATTCCAGAAGTGCCTATGGAGGTAGACACCCCTTTAGAAGATTAGGTCACAAAGATCAGTGAAGCCATTCAGGGCTTCCACACGAAGATTACTAACTTGGAAGCACGTCAGACATTGAGCACTCCACCGGAGGAAAGAGAGCAAAGGGAGAAGACGACGGCAACAACCATAGAGAACATCAGAAGTCTGGAAATAGAGTGTGCCAATTTATACGAAGAAAGCACAAAAGTATGGACTTAGCTTAGAGAAGACGTGGAGCTGCAGGAACTTGAGCAGAAGCTACAGGCTATGCTGGACAAGGCACAAAATTTTAAGGAAGTGATGAGCACATTACCACCGACAAAAAAGATGGAAACAATAGCATAAAATAGAAAATTATATTCAGAGATGAACTAGATGAGGGCGGAGCAGCGGGCTCACGCACAGAAAATTGAAACACTACATGAGGAAGCATACAAGGTGACAACAGAACTAGCAGTTGCGTAAGGCATGGTCAAGTAGGTGGTACAAGAAAGTGTATAAAAATTAAAGACCCATATTACTACAGAGACGACCGAGGGAATTGCGCAGCAAGAAACACAAGCAAGGGAAAAGATCACAACTACAAGGGAAACATTTCAAAAGTTCATGGAGACTTGGAAGAAATCCTGAATTGGCTCGGGACGAGCCACATGTGAGTGTTGGGGGGCCGTTGGAGCAGGTAATTTTGGGATAAGTTTTGTGAATCGCGCAGGAGAAAACTATGCGACAAGTCGGTTAAGGAGCAACGCATGCAGAGGAAAGGAAAATAGTTAGTGCATTTTCAAGAGACATCTCGCGCAGAAGACGAAAATTAGTTAGAAGTAGTTAGACATTTTGGTCCATTTTGTAACGGGTTAAGCCCTAGTATCAATGTATAAATATGTAATGGGTTTTGGGGGTAGAAGAGGTTGGCAAGTAAGAAAGAGAGAGTTCAAATGTACATTGTATGCGCGAATGGTAAGGCATTTTGGGTTACAACTGAGATATCTTGTATGAGCACAGTGCGCACCTGTTGTAAGGATTGAATATGAATGAATAATATAAGAAGCTTGTCATTGTGGACATATCCTAGTTTGGGGTGAACCACGTTAAATTCCTATGTTTTGATATATTTATTGCCATGATGTGTTGGTTTACTCTATTTATTGCACACATGTAATAGATGCTAATGGGTTAATATGGATATGTATCTGATGGTTTTGCACACATATTGAATGATTAAGTAAGATGAATATGTCATACGTTATTACGCTGCTATGATTTCGTGCACAGGGTATATTGCATGTTGAATGAATGTTAGAGCGGTCCCCATTCCCTTCATGACTGTGGAAGCCTGGTTCCTACAATCCCCACAGGTACCTCTCGTGATACTTCACCTTCTTGCGGGTGATGCCGAAAGGGCCGATATCTTTATGGTTTTGTTGGTGATTTAATGTTGAACCTCGAGTATGCCCACTACGCACCAACATGCGATCATGTCCTCTAGATTGTCCTCATTAGAAAGAACAATATGGGCTACCAAGGTAGATGAATATAGGGGAATTGTTGCAATAGACAGGGGCAAGGATGGGTCAACTCTAGGACCAGTGTCAACTCCATATGTGAGAAAAGAGCTCCATGTAGTAGTAGAGGTGATATAGAAGGATATAGTTTGGATAGACAATGATTTCATTTGTTGGTCCTAAAGCAGGGTGCCCTATAAGGGGGAACATGCATGACATGTGCAAAGGTCGATTCCAGAAGAGAAGAAGGGTTCTTTAGGATGATGGAGCCAATTCATGATGAAATGGTGTATGCAAAGGCAAACTCTAGATAATGGATTTGGGGTGGAGGTCCCTTCTAAATGCCAAGCAATGATGAGTCCTTGAAAATGTTGAGGGAAAGGTCCACCAAATGTTGGGAATAATGAAGTACCAGTGATTGTGGGAAAGATATTATTCACGTTGGAAATGGGATTTGGTTCATAGTACTACAACTTATCAATGGTGGAAAATTTCCCTTCGTGAGGGAAATTCATGGTGCAAAGTATTGATGAAGCAACCACTTTCATGGAATACATCTAAGTACAACCCAAGAAGATATTTTATTCAAGTGGGAAGCTCACAACTTCAATGTCAATCAAGACAGTCTCACCCTTGAGCTTGATGTGAACATTTTGGTGAATCCCCAAGGGTTGGGAAGGGTAACCATTATAGGTACCTAGGGTAATGGTAGATGGATTAACTCCAAGAATTCAAGTTTCCTTCAAACATAGAAGAACATAATGTAAGTGGACGCGCCTTCATAAAAAATACAGTGATGGATGAGAAGGTTTTGAATGGTGATAAGGATTTGGAAAGCTACTAACAAGGGAAGTTGAGGTTTTTCATTATCCAAATCAAAAGCAATCAACCAAAAATACAGAGGGTCAACAGTACCTAAGGTAGACAACAAATCCTTTCTCTAAGAAAGGCAAGTCCAAATGACTTCTATTGTTGACATGGTAACCGAGGATGTGGCCAAATCATCCATTAACTATAATTATGGGTGGCTCTTCAACGTGGGCTATGGTGTGGTTCACTTCAAAAGTGATTTAGGCATGAGATCATGAGGATTGATGGTGGGTAGAGATATATGCAAAGGGCCACTTGAAGATGGATTTGTTTCCTCTATTTTGGGGGATCAAAGGTTGGGCATCTAATATGTGTGTGAGTGTGTTTGGAGGTAAAAATCATTTGAAACAAATATATAGAAGACCTATTTGGTAGGATCACCATTGCGATATAGGTTAAAGGATGAGTTGACTAGACTCCTAATAATTACCCACTAAGTTTTATTGTGGTGATGGATTTAGTAGAACATCGAATTGTTGTGGAGGAGTAGCTCTTAATGGTGAACTAGGGTTTGAGAGGCCTCACATAGATCACATCCATTGGAACTCAAGTATTTTGGTACAATTATGTGTATAATGTCCATAAACCCACAAAGGGTGCATGAAAAGTTCATTTTGATCTCATTGTTATTTTCTTTCTTAGGTTGATTTTCATTGTCTCCAACATTGGTTATTGGGGTGATGGATTTAGTAGAACATAGAATTGTTGTGGAGGATTAGCTCTTAATGGTGAACTAGGGTTTGAGAGGCCTCACATAGATCACATCCATTGGAACTCAAGCATTTTGGTACAATGATGTGTATAATGTCCATAGACCCCACAAAGGGCACATGAAAAGTTCATTTTGAGCTGAATGTTATTGCTTTCTTAGGTTGATTTTTGTTGTCTCCAGCATTGTTTGGTTGACTAGGTTGATTGCCCCCTTAATAGTCAACCTAGTTAGGTTTAGTAGGAGCATTATAATCATTGTTTTTACCCTTCTTCTTCTTTCGCTTGTTATGTTATTGTTGAGGGGACTAGTTAGAAGTCTATTTCTGTTGAGATGGAGAAGATTGGACCATATCAATGTTGGCAGGGGAAGAGAGGTTATTAGGGGTTGTGGGTCCCTGATAAGATGGAGGAGCTTATAGAACATCTTGAGGGAAGGGAACAACATAATGTTTGGGTGGATTATGACCTCCATAAATAGTAGGGGGCATTGTATTTGAGGTACTTACCCATTGTTGTCTACTATAAGGTGAATTGGAATAACCTTGGGGGACAACATGTCCTCCAATATAGGATGTGCTAGATCCTTCATAATAATTACCATAGAGACTACATTTTTATTGATGGGTATAAGGCGAAATTAATTGGTGGGACGAAGCATTGACCCAATAATGTCATCAAAAACATGAAATTCCCCCAAAGTGGTTGCTTCATGAGAAGGGTGCATAGAATCATCTAGAATGATGGTATATAGATACCATCACCAAGCATATTTAAGGTTAAATTACTGAGCTTTCAAAGATGGTTTCTTCTTTATTCTAGGGCATAGTAGTGGCTAAAATTTTCCAATATTAGGGAAAAGGGATTTCAAGAATTAATCCACGAGAAGTGGGTCCTCGAGGTCAGTTTTACAAAGGTTGCATCATCGATGCCACTCATGGATGTGACCCATGATATGTGTGGCAACGATCTAGAAACATGTATCATGAAGGAAAAGTAATTGGAAGGAGGCCAAGAATATATTCATAATGCACGCAAAGTTATTGTGACCAATTGAGGGCAATTCAACATAACATTTGGCATAGATCAATGCAAGCAATCATTATAATAATCGAAGTCAAATAGAGTCTTCTATGTTGATGTTGGAGGAACACCACAAATGAGATGTCATGACATGGTTGAATACTCACAAACTTTTCCTTCAAACTTGGGAATGGTGGAAGGTAACTTGGTAGGCATGGATT
>JASDQU010019758.1:14691-28817 GCA_032191745.1 Picea mariana
AAGCTGGTGCTGGACAATCTCTAGAAGAAACCACTTCCCAGCAAACTCTCTCACCTGGAAAGAGTTTCTCACAAGCCTGACAACCTGCCTCTTCCAACAACAGTCACCTCCCTCACCTGGAGAGAGGTCATACACAAGCTCAATCACAACTTGCACTAGACAACAAGCCATGTGTAGTCCATCTCTGCATGGCCACCACAGTCAACCGAGAATACAGACTCGGCCTTCCCAAATAGGCTCAGCAATGGCGACAAGGTCTCATGGTGTTGATTTTCGGAATTGTGTGACAAGCGATTTCCACAGGGAATTACATAGACTCCCTAGTTCAGAATGGGGAGAGTGAATCAACTCTTCAGAAACAAACACAGTCTTCTCGGCTCTTAGAACAGAGGGTGCACACGGATTTTGCATAACAAACACAGGCTTTTTCCCCATTTTCAGAATTGCATGAGGGTCTCTTGCAGAGGTCACACAGTTCACGCTTAGGATAGTCCAGGGTCGAATGGATGAGAGAGCCCCCACACGGTTCACCTCGGCTATTTTATTTGCATGCACCAGGGTTGACACTTGTCACCCTTGGATCTGCATGTGTTCCATCAGCATGCATCCCCTTTGCACGCTTTACCTTTTCCAGGAACTTAGGATAAACATAAAACATAAAATGCACATGTTCTCTTGGGATAATATTAAAATATTATTCCCAGGCTTAAGCCTCCCCTAAGCTTAGCCCCCAGGCTCAAAACTTAGCCCCTTTCCCACTTTCCAGCCCCTAATTCCTTGCCCACTCTGTGGATGCTCAGTCCCCCTTCACTCATTCAGCGTGGTCAGTCTGCACATGGCGGTGTTTATATTTTATTAATTGTTCTGCATGATTACATATACAACAGAAGGCTCCTGGCCTTCAACACTTAGGCTCCCTGGCCTAACAAACACATAAGCCTCCAGCTTATAAGAACTTGGCTCACCAGCCTATAAAACATAATCACAATTCCTTTCAGAACATGGTTTACAACGGGGCTCGACCTTGGGGACACTACACTTAGGAGAGGTAGTGCAGATATGAACAGGCTCCCTATGAGGCAAGCAGAAATCGAGAACCACTTAAGTTCCATACTTGATGAATGAGCACAAGGGGTACACAAAAATTCTTCTAAGTGTTAAGTCCAGTAGAAAGAGTATAACTCTCTTAGGTCCCTCATAGCTGATGAAACTCAGGAAGCATAGCGAGATTCAAGTATCAGAAGGGAATATCCTTTCTATTGGAAGATAAACGAATGAGATCCGTTCGGGAGAATATAAGGTCTATCACGACCGTTAGATTTGAAGAAGGAGCGCAAACGTTAACGCCTCGATTCCTTCAGTCTTCGCAACTTCGAAGAATGTTGGTAATCATCGTGAAGGGGATGGATTCTCTGAAATGCAAAACCCAAAGTCCCGATGCGATCTGGACCGTAGATTCAAGGATCTGTTGGGACCCTCCTTGATCATCGGATTGGCGAGATCGGAGTCTGTGCATTGGGAGAATCGCATGTTGGCGCGACTAAACTTTCAAAATATGAAGTTGCGATGTGATATGGACCATTGGATCAAGGAAGGTCATGGGTTGTTGATCTGACGTGAGAATATTAATGCAAGGAGTATGTGGGAACTTGATATCCCCTAAGAACCAAGCTCAGAAGGGATAGCACTTATCATAAGTGTTGACGAGATCCAAGAGTAGGAATCGTAGGAGGAGCAAAGGTTTTTAAACCATTGAAGACTGATAAATCTACCAAGCGAGAGAAATCAGAAGATCAGAAGGAGGAGCGACAGTGGTCGTTGGATCACAGTGAAAAGGATTGACAACTGTTGGATTTGAGGAAGGTGCACGAGTCTTAACGTTCGCACGCACAAGAGAGAGAACCTGTCAAGGTTTGAGACTCGAAGTTTCCAAAGCCCGAAGAGCCGAAAACTCGAAGTAGAATCTCAGTCGTCCGATCGTAGGAACAGATCTGAGCTGTCATATTGTTTGGGGTAAAATTCAAGTGCTGGATCGCCAGAGTGGATCTGAGCCGTCAGATACCGTGAGTACGGGAGGGGGAAAGTTTGAAACTTGATATTCCCAAAGTTCGAAGAGCCGAAGATCTGTGAGTCGTCGATCGGAAAGGAGACACTTGTCAACAGATCGAGAGCTCCAGGAAGATTATAGTGGGGTTTCATATTGAGTACTGAGATTGCCAAACCCAGAAGGCCCGAAGACTCGAAGTTAACCTGGACCGACAGATCTAAGGGAGACGTGGCGTGAATCCTTGAACTTCGGGTAAAGTCCCGAAGTGATTCATATTCGTTGGATTCTGAGGACAAGTGGTGAAAATATGTGAGCTCTGGGTGAAGACCCGAAGTAATCCTCGATCATCATATCAAGAGGACATGCATCAAAGGATTGTAACCTTCGGATAAAAGTCATTAGGAAAAAGATTTGAGATTTGAGATCTCAGAAGTCCGAAACTCGAAGGAGATCTTGACTGTCGATCGTGAAGAGGGTTGGAGGATCGTTGATTTGGGTTGAATGGTCAAACACCCGAAGTGGAAGCAAGACCATTGATAGAGTAGGTGGGTTTGCAGATCATCAGCTCTAGAAGGTTTAAGTACAGAAGAAGAAGGGTTTGAGATTTCAAAACCCCAAAGTCACGAATTGCGAAGAGATCACAGTCGTTGATCTAGGAGGGACAGATCGGGTTTGTAGATTTGAGAAGCACATATATGAACCGTCGATTCAGAAAATATCGTCAAGATCGCGAGATCGATGATCCCGTAGCATTGCGAGGATAGGAGTTGCATGAAGTTTAAAATATTGAGGGCGGGCCGCAATCCAAACTGTGGTTTTGCCAGGAGGACACGTGGAGACTTGAGGAGGATTGCGGGCCCAAAAGTAGTTTGACTCCAAACTTCTTGTGGCTACACCCACAATCACGTGGTCATCTCCAAGGTCACATATGAGGAGAGGCCAAGAGAAAAGGAGCTAACGCCCAAACTCAGAGATTCCTCAAGAGCGAAGGGAAGGTCGCAGGTACCATTAGACCTGCACCAGGAAGTCAAAAGGGTTTGTGTTTTATTACAGAATGATACCATCAAGGTCTAAGAGAGATGTTTGGCTCCAAAATCAAAGATCCTTGATCGAAAGGTCGGGCTGGTTCCTTGACTTTCCAAATTAGAAACCATGGATGGAGAATCCATCCTGTAAGAAAAGTGAAAAAAAAATGATGCCCCGTCATGGGTGTTACACCCTTCCTTCCGATTTTCATAATCTATATGCAGGCTACCAATCCGCGAATTCATCAATGAAATCAAAATTCATGAGCCTGACCATTAATTTCCAAACAAATTGTCATCATGATTTCAACAAAGAGAAATCGTTTATTCTCAATACAAATAACCAATCAACAATTGACAAAATAAAACATCGATTTTCACAAGTTGAACACACCTTGGTCAACAATCAACCTAGAATGTTCAATGAACGATGAACTTGTCAATATTGCTCAACGCAGAGCAATCCTCCACAAAATAAATCCACTAATTATTCCATTCAACAGGATTTACTCCAATATTTAAAAACACAGAGACATTCAATGGCATAATGAATTCTATTCATTCATTCTATTCTAGACATATACACTTTCCCACAACTTGCTTGCACATCAATGTCCACGTCGAATAATGGCGTTGTTATTGAAGCAGTTTCTACTGTCTACGAGAACTTTGGGACTGCAAACTAATCAGGTTGTTTGAATTGGATTTCGTCTAGAGACTTTGGAACTTTGTTGATAGTCATGCACATGCCAAACCCATAGAAAGCATGCACGTGCAGGTCCACCAATATGTTCAAACACACAGTCACTCAAATACATCCAAAAATGACTCACGCTCTACAACAACATCCCAAACGGTATATCTTGCATATTTTCTCATTTATACAATTTGGTTTTGGATGTAATTATGGATTTAAGGAGAAATTATTAAGGCATTTGCCTTATAATCTAATAGCAATGTATGGAAATTGCAATCTCATTTTTATTTCACAATAAAACAAAAATCCATGAACTAATCAGATCTGAATACCATGTCACCAGATCGTTGATCTAAAGGAATTTTTGACAGTTTGAAAGAATGAACAATCATTAAAGGAAGTAGAAAAATCAATAGCTTGAAGCAACAACTGGTAATGGTCTCTCAATTGTTCCCCGTGACCTCATATTTTGGGCAATCTCCAGACTGATCACAGATATTTTGGGCAATCTCCAGACTGACTTTAGATCTTAATTCAGATCGCTTCAACAATGAGCTATTGGGTTGATCTTTCTGAATCAATCCATATCCATAATGCCAAAAAGACTATATTTCCATATCACACACCAGTTCTTTGAAAAAAATATTGATCACTAAAAAACATGAACCATGTACTAAAAATGTTCACAATGGAAAAATGTAAATCAAAATTACCAGATATCTTGGCTATGTTGTCTTCGTCATTGCATGTTCAAAAAAGGTGTAGATCTGCGATTTTGTTTCCAATCTATTACTACATATCTCCAACACCATAGTGATAGGCCTTCAATTACATATTTCAAACAAATTCACCTTCCACAGATCACCACCACAGTGAAGTTATTAGGCCCTTAAGATCATAAGAGCTCTGATATTATCAACCGTTCTTCCCATATCATCCTCCACCAACATCATTTCTTCACCATGGATCTGATACCAATTGATAAAATATAGAGAGGAACAACAAGATGGTAGAAAAGGCTCACTAGCCAACACTTAATGTATTCACACCAATGGTACATATTTATAGTACAATGGGTGATGCCACTTCATAGAGAGATTTTATCTAGATCCTAAAATCATGCATGATGACTAGGCTAGGAAATCTTAACTAACTCATTAGTTATCACTTGAGGATATATTACTAATATCCTAAATGAATAATACAAATATAGGTGACAATTAGACTTAGTGATTGGTTAAAGTAAGCCATAGGCTAACATAGATGATGGACAAGAACACTTTTTGTTGCAGTGATCTTGGGTTTCTATGTAATGCAGGGTTCAAAAATTTCAAAGTGTTTAAACAATTTAAAAAAGAAGAAAAAAAAACTAACCACCCTTTTGTCTCTCCGCCGCGGTGAAAAGTGTGACCACCGGACTCCGAAAAGTTTTGTTCAAATATCAAAAATTAAATGATTCACCTTTCATCTTTGGGAATCCTTCAACAACTTTTATCATGAGCCAAAAGAATTTCTAAATTTTATATCATCTATAATGAAATCAGAAGTAATAGTTACATTGAAATATGTGAGATTTCTTGATTGGAGAAGTACAATATCATGAAGCCCAAGAAAATATGAAATATGATATCTAAAGCCTTTTCTGGTTTTGGTCGTCGTGCCATGATATTCCATATCTTTTTAAGTAGATTTAGAGCGTGTTGTAAATGTGGTAGTTACATGGGAGATTGCAATTTTATTATTGGTGTGAATAAAAAATAAATGGGTTTAGAGTTGACCAATATGTTTTCATCAAATTCTCAGAGTGAAAGTGAGAAATGTCATTAGAAAGTGAACTAAAAGGTAGGTAAGTAGGGGAATGAACACAAATCACTTATTAAGTTAATTTTAATAAAATTATGGTTTAAAATTAATTTAATGCAAGTGATTATGGATATTTTTAATAAATTTATGGTTTAAAATTAATTTAATGCAAGTGATCATGGATATTTAATAAAATTATGGTTTAATCATTTATAAAGTTAATTTTAATAAAATTATGGTTTAAAATTAATTTAATGCAAGTGATTATGAATATTTTTAATAAACTTATGATTTAAAATAAATTTAATGCAAGTGATTATGGATATTTTTAATGGTAGATACCTATCTGAACAACTCTTTTTCCTCCACCGTTGGGTGATTTCAAATATGGGAAATTGATGGTTCATATTCCTAAGCTATTTCAAAAGTGTAGGTGGTTGATAAATCAGGTTTTCGTAACTATGAAGACTTTTCTCTCTACCAAAGGTGAATTTTATTTTTTGGTTGATGTGTTCCTTGTGGGCTCATGTTTTGGAGTTCCCACACACCATATGTTAACTCTGGGAATTTCTAACTCGGTGAACATGCTGATTTCTTCCTTGGTGGGTCATTCCCTTAGAACTTGGAATTTCTAACTCATGAGTAATGTACCAATTTCTTCCTTGTTAGGTTGTTCCCTTAGAGCTGGGCATTTCCAAATCATGAACCAGACGATTTCTTCCTTGCTAGCTCATTTCCTTAGACCTAAGCATTTTTAATTGTTTAACTGGTCATTCTCACTATTTGGTTGGACACTCTACTCATTGACTGGTGTTTTTAACGCCCATCACATACTGTGTTTTCTTCGTTGTTTACTTAGTATGTGTGCCCTCTCCAAGAAACCTCTTTCTCATAAGAAAGATATTAATCTTCAGTGACATTGTAGATCCCTCTTCATTGAATGTTGCATTGGAAATTACCCTACAATATTAGGTTGAGTGGGAATTCATCCTTTGTGGAGTGGATTGAGTGATGCATGACTTGGTTTTTTCTTAAATAAAACACATATTAGGATTGTAACCTATTAGTGCATTTTTCATGCTCTGAATTTGATACTAGGCCTATGTTTAAATCATATCATATGTAGGGTTTAATATATTGTTGATAAGTTGGTGACATAGTGTTATTTCTATACAATGGATTCAAGCTCAAGAATGAAGTGAAATAGTTCCAAAATTAAGCATTGGACTTGAAACCATTTGTGGTTTATTGAAGTTGTTGGTTGTCGTTTAATGAATTCTCTATAGATTGTTAGTTTTTGTTGAGTAGGTAATGAGATCTTTTCTAAGTATTTATTCTGTGTGGGAGGTTTTTCTTCAGATCACAATGGTTTAATGGTTTAATGGTGGATACCTATCCCAACAACTATTTTCCCTCCATCGTTAGGCGATTTCAAAGATGGGAAATTGATGGTTCGTATTCCTAAGCTATTGCAAAAGTGTAGGTGGTTGAAAAATTAGGTTTTCGTAATTGTTAAGACTTTTATCTCTTGTAAGCCACCCTTCTCTCTCCCAAAGGTGAATTGTCTTTGCTAGTTGATGTGTTCCTTGTTAGCTCATGTTTTGAAATTCCCACGCACCATATGGTTTCTCTAGGCTTTTTTAACTCATGAATAGGTTGATTTCTTCCCTACCAGGTCATTCCCTTAGAGTTGGGCATTTCTAACTCATGAAGAACATGTTGATGTCTTCCTTATTGGATTGTTCCCTTAGATATGAGAGTTTCTAAATCATGAATAGGCTAATTTCTTCCTTGTTGGGTCATTTCCTTAGAATTGGGAGTTTTTAATTGTTTAACTGGACGTTCTCACTATTTGGTTGGATGCTCCCCTCATTGACTGGTGTTTTTAACTCCCATCACATACTGTGTGTTGTTGTTGTTGTTTACTTACCATGTCTTCCCTCTCCAAGAAACCTTTCTCTATCGCAAACAAGATACTAATCTTACCTGAGGTCATAGATCCCTCTTCACTAAATGTTTCATTGGGAATTATTCTATAGCCTTGGGTTGAGAGAGAATCCATCCTTTCTGGAGTGGAGTGAGTGATGCATGAGTGGGGATTTGATTAAAGAAAACACAGATTACCCTTGTAACCTAGTGGTGCATTGTTCATGCTCCAAACTTGATACTAGGCCTTTGTTTAAATTGTAGCATGTGCAAGTTATAATATAGTGATGGCAGAGTGTTCTTTCTGCACAATGTATTTCAGCGCAGGATTGAAGTGAAATAGTTCTGAAATCAGGCATTGGCCTTGACTCCATTTGTAAACACTCATAGCTTGCAACCCCTGTCAACAAAGTACAAGGAACTCTCATTTGTTCTATTGGGGAACAAATACCACCGATGACTGTTTGGGATGTGCTCAAGGACATGATCAAAGCCTAGTTCTACCCAATCGAATATGAGGAGCGCTAAAATATTGTATAGCATTAATTCAAGCAAAGGCAAGGACAATTAATGTAAGAGTTCACCATTGAGTTCAGGAAGAGAGCAACTCAAATGGGAGTCTCTCTCAAAAGTATAGACATGTTAATCAATAATGTATAAACACGGTGCCTCAAGGGAGACAAGAGGAAGCAACAGTCAAATACGCACAAGAAAGAAAACCACAAGAGTAGAAGAAAAATAAGAAGAATTGTAATGAGAAGAAGATTATGGAAACAACAAAGGAAGAAACCCCTTCTTCCAAGCACTACAAAGGTTGTGATCGAAAGGGACACACTAAGGAGGATTGCTTGAAATCACACCTTGAGAAGCACCCCAAATATTTCTAAAAGAAGAAAAAGAAAGAAATGTTAACTATGGATGTTGAGGAAAGGGTGGAAAAGACCTCAGACCTAGAAGGAAATATCATTTGCACCAATCTTCAAAAGTAGGTGGCATTAGTTGGTTGAAACCACATGGAGGATAAGGATATGGATGAACTTTTCTACATTAAAATACAAATGAAAGAGAGCAAGATGGATTGGTTGTTTGATCTTGGTTCATAGTCCAACTTAATCTTTACAAAATTGATTGAGAAGCTTGGGATAGAGACACAAGATCATCCACAACCATACCCTCTGGGCTGGCTAAGGAAAGATGTGGAATTCAAAGTGACCAAGAAATGCAAATTCAAGTTCCACATTAACCAAAAGTATGTGGATGAAGTGGTTATAGATGTGGTTCCTTTGGATATATGTGGAGTAATTTTGGAAAGCCCATACTTGTAAGTGAGAGATGCCATCTTCAGGAGGAGAGCTAAACAATATAGGCTAGTCAAGGAGATAAATACACACGCCATAAATGCACACAAGGAAAAATCCAAACCCTCTCTAATCATGCTCGTCAGGTCGGCCATGATTTTCCTATGGAACATGCACAGTTAGTTGTGGGTTTCCCATATACAATCCACAACCGCCCCTTTAAATATTTGAAAACATAAAATTTTGAGGAAATATAAAAGTTACAAGTTGGAAAAAGCTATAAKTTGCACATGGAGGTTGTGCATGGMATGCATTCCATGTAGCCTTGATATCATCTCCTCAAGAATTTACAAATAAAGCCAAGGGAATTMTTGCAAGCATCYTTATGATRAATAATTTTAGTGAGAATTCTTGGCTACAAGTATTATCATTAATGAGAGCTAGGCATTAGATTTGTAGTGTGATMAAARATTGAGCRATATTTAATCAATCATTGAGTTGGATTTCTCACCATAGTAAGTTCCCAAGTCATGCTAGTTGAAATACGAAGGCTTGTGCCTAAGGAGAAGACTCAGATCTTGGAGAAGGGAGTATAGTAGAAAGACTCGATGTATCATACTTGTTTATCTTTCTATTTGCTAGTACCTCACCCACTCATTGAGGGTTTTCTTACTTACTCCATAGGTAGTTTTTTCTTTTAATAAAATTGGAGAACATATCATTGGGACATTTAAACCTTTTGAGAAAAAGTGGCAATTTTATTGTTCCACCATCCAACGAAGCCCCATTAACATTTTATCATAAAATACTATAACTTATTATTTATTATTATTATTTAATAGACATCATTAATCTAAGCATTTAAAAGTCTAGTATGAACATAAAACTCAATATCATATCCGACATAGGGGATATATTTTATCCCTATAAAGATACATTGATAGGGATTTCTTAAAATGCTATGGTTGATATAATGATGAACATTACTAGAATCATTTAAAAATACATTCTTAACAATCCATGTAATATCCACCATTGATTACAAAAATGACTGACTATCTGATTGGAACATTGGGGGTGGAAATATATATCGAGATACCTTTTAGTAGTAAATCCCCCAACATTTTATAGCATTCAAATAAGGATTCTTAATCACAAATCTCTTTAATACTACATTTTTCATAAAATTATAAATTTAATAACTTTCTTCATTTTACAACAATCATGCTTCATATTAAATCTTTAATTAAATTTTAAATAAAAAAAAAAAACAAAAAATTTCCATTCTAGGCACACCACACGCTCTGTTCTTTATCGAAGATTTTTTCCCCGATTTCTTCGCTCCTTTACCCCCACTCAGGTCAATAGTGTTTCAATTTCTCAAACAGATCTTTCCATCTTTCATTTTCCCGACAAGATTTTTCATGACACCTCTTTTCTCTCTCCAACACGCAGCATTTGACGGACGATGGGATTTTCATGGAATCTACGTAAGATTTTTCATGGCAGATGTTTTTTTGGGAAAGAAATTTCGGCCCCTCTGCCCTCAATCAAGTCAATTCAATATGCTAAGTTCTCTGTAAATGTCTTTCGGATGCCCCTCTGCCCCACTCAAGTCAAGTCAATATGCTCAGTTCTTTGTAAACGCCTTCCAGTTGCCCATCTGCCCCACTCAATTCAAATCAATACATGCGGTTTCTTCGCCCCTCTACCCTCTCAAATCGATTTCTTCTCCCTTATACCCCGCTCAGCTCAAGTCAAGCCAATACACTTTCTGGAATTGCCTTCAGATTTCCCAAATCTATATCAGAGACTTTTACATGACTCTTGTTTTTCTTTTTCCAACTCAGTTTGACGGACGATGGAATTTGACAGAACGACAATTTGTCTTTCACCCAGGTTGCTATGGATTCTCTTACGATTTCCAACATCCAATCTTTTCATTAATGGGAGATGCTTTTATACGTTAGACTGTGGGATACATATCTTCCGATCATAATATCCCTATGGATGATGGAGGCCGACTTATTATGATTGGAAGATGTGTATCAAGGCTATGGATGATGGAGGCCGACTTATTGCTGTGAAGGGCCCATGTCATCACAATTGGTGTCCACGCCTGTATTGAATTAAAAACATTAGGCCAGAACAATATGTAAAGTTAAGGCAAAGGAGATTCTTGTAAAAGAGAGGGAAAATGATGTATTAAAAAAATATAACTTTCATGACACCTTTTTTCTATTGTATAAAAGACAAAAAAAAAAAGGGAAAGGGAGGAGAAACGAACTTGGAAAAAGATGAGGGGTTGGGACGCTTGACCTTCCATCTATCTCCCAACTGACCCTGCCTCTTATAGCCTGATTGTTTAAGAAGGAGAAGGGGTTCTTTCGCTCAGAAAGAAGATGGATGCTCCCCAAACCTTGTTGAGGAGCATAGAGTTGAACCAGAGAGCATGTGACTTTTCCATTGATGGATAATAAAGAGATGGGCCAAACCCAATTGAATGTTGGTTTTCTCATTTGGGTTTCCAAAGTAAATCATGTCTTAATGAACATTATTTTCTTCTGTGTGTTGAGTGTTTTACTGTATTTACTCACATTTGTGGTTTATTGAAGTTGTTGGTTGTTTTTTAATGGCTGCATTGTAGATTGTTCATCTCTATTGAGTAGGAATGAGATGTTTGCTAAGTATTTCTTTTATGTGGGAGGTTTTTCTTCATACCACAATGGTTTAATTGTAGATACCTATCTGAACAACTCTTTTTCCTCCACCGTTGGGTGATTTCAAATATGGGAAATTGATGGTTCATATTCCTAAGCTATTTAAAAAGTGTAGGTGGTTGATAAATCAGGTTTTTGTAACTATTAAGACTTTTCTCTCTCCCAAAGGTGAATTTTATTTTTTGGTTGATGTGTTCCTTGTGGACTCATGTTTTGGAGTTCCCACACACCATATGTTATCTCTGGGAATTTCTAACTCGGTGAACATGATGATTTCTTCCTTGGTGGGTCATTCCCTTAGAACTTGCAATTTCTAACTCATGAATAATGTACCAATTTCTTCCTTGTTAGGTTGTTCCCTTAGAGCTGGGCATTTCCAAATCATGAACCAGACGATTTCTTCCTTGCTAGCTCATTTCCTTTGACCTAAGCATTTTTAATTGTTTAACTGGTCGTTCTCACTATTTGGTTGGACACTCTACTCATTGACTGGTGTTTTTAACGCCCATCACATACTGTGTTTTCTTCATTGTTTACTTAGTATGTGTGCCCTCTCCAAGAAACCTCTTTCTCATAAGCAAGATATTAATCTTCAGTGACGTTGTAGATCCCTCTTCATTGAAAGTTGCATTGGAAATTACCCTACAATATTAGGTTGAGTGGGAATTCATCCTTTGTGGAGTGGACTGAGTGATGCATGAGTTGGTTTTTTCTTAAATAAAACACATATTAGGATTGTAACCTATTAGTGCATTTTTCGTGCTCTGAATTTGACACTAGGCCTATGTTTAAATCATATCATATGTAGGGTTTAATATATTGTTGATAAGTTGGTAACATAGTGTTATTTCTATACAATGGATTCAAGCTCAAGAATGAAGTGAAATAGTTCCAAAATTAAGCATTGGACTTGAAACCATTTGTGGTTTATTGAAGTTGTTGGTTGTCGTTTAATGAATTCTCTGTAGATTGTTAGTCTTTGTTGAGTAGGTAATGAGATCGTTTCTAAGTATTTATTCTGTGTGGGAGGTTTTTCTTCAGATCACAATGGTTTAATGGTTTAATGGTGGATACCTATCCCAACAACTATTTTCCCTCCATCATTAGGCGATTTCAAAGATGGGAAATTGATGGTTCGTATTCCTAAGCTATTGCAAAAGTGTAGGTGGTTGAAAAATTAGGTTTTCGTAATTGTTAAGACTTTTCTCTCTTGTAAGAGACCCTTCTCTCTCCCAAAGGTGAATTGTCTTTGCTAGTTGATGTGTTCCTTGTTAGCTCATGTTTTGAAATTCCCACGCACCATATGGTATCTCTAGGCTTTTTTAACTCATGAATAGGTTGATTTCTTCCCTACCAGGTCATTCCCTTAGAGTTGGGAATTTCTAACTCATGAAGAACATGTTGATGTCTTCCTTATTGGATTGTTCCCTTAGATATGAGAGTTTCTAAATCATGAATAGGCTAATTTCTTCCTTGTTGGGTCATTTCCTTAGAATTGGGAGTTTTTAATTGTTTAACTGGACGTTCTCACTATTTGGTTGGATGCTCCCCTCATTGACTGGTGTTTTTAACTCCCATCACATACTGTGTGTTGTTGTTGTTGTTTACTTACCATGTCTTCCCTCTCCAAGAAACCTTTCTCTATCGCAAACAAGATACTAATCTTACCTGAGGTCATAGATCCCTCTTCACTAAATGTTTCATTGGGAATTATTCTATAGCCTTGGGTTGAGAGAGAATCCATCCTTTCTGGAGTGGAGTGAGTGATGCATGAGTGGGGATTTGATTAAAGAAAACACAGATTACCCTTGTAACCTAGTGGTGCATTGTTCATGCTCCAAACTTGATACTAGGCCTTTGTTTAAATTGTAGCATGTGCAAGTTATAATATAGTGATGGCAGAGTGTTCTTTCTGCACAATGTATTTCAGCGCAGGATTGAAGTGAAATAGTTCTGAAATCAGGCATTGGCCTTGACTCCATTTGTAAACACTCATAGCTTGCAACCCCTGTCAACAAAGTACAAGGAACTCTCATTTGTTCTATTGGGGAACAAATACCACCGATGACTGTTTGGGATGTGCTCAAGGACATGATCAAAGCCTAGTTCTACCCAATCGAATATGAGGAGCGCTAAAATATTGTATAGCATTAATTCAAGCAAAGGCAAGGACAATTAATGTAAGAGTTCACCATTGAGTTCAGGAAGAGAGCAACTCAAATGGGAGTCTCTCTCAAAAGTATAGACATGTTAATCAATAATGTATAAACACGGTGCCTCAAGGGAGACAAGAGGAAGCAACAGTCAAATACGCACAAGAAAGAAAACCACAAGAGTAGAAGAAAAATAAGAAGAATTGTAATGAGAAGAAGATTATGGAAACAACAAAGGAAGAAACCCCTTCTTCCAAGCACTACAAAGGTTGTGATCGAAAGGGACACACTAAGGAGGATTGCTTGAAATCACACCTTGAGAAGCACCCCAAATATTTCTAAAAGAAGAAAAAGAAAGAAATGTTAACTATGGATGTTGAGGAAAGGGTGGAAAAGACCTCAGACCTAGAAGGAAATATCATTTGCACCAATCTTCAAAAGTAGGTGGCATTAGTTG
>JASDQU010019760.1:9172-19285 GCA_032191745.1 Picea mariana
TAACAACAAAAGATTGGGTATGGAATACAAAGGCGTGGAGACCACCAACTACTCTAAAACAAATGAAATCCTCCGACTAAAACCAACAAGGATGACAGAGAGCCTTTATGGATGCGACACTTAGAACGACCAATAACTTTGTGACTTCAAACTTTATTGCAATGAAAACCACCAATGATTCATTCCAGAAAAATATCACCAATTAACATAGTTACTCAACTCAAGGAAAGCACAAACCAATACATACCGAGCCACTATCTATTTCATAACTAGAGAAAATTCATGGATGGCCAAAAAGACATACCTGTAAAAAAGAGCACCTTAAAACGTGAATTGGATGAGTGGTTCTCCCTCTGCTTGAAAGTCATAGAATAACCACGAAAAACACAGTTGAACAATAGCCCGACTAGGGTGGTGGCCAATGGAAAGAGTAAGGGTGACATGCAGTAAATGCACATCTCCTCCACCCCCAGTCAATTAATTTCTTAGTACACGCCAACCGACTTCCCATTAACTCCTTCAATTAAACCATGTATCGAAACCATCACCCACTAATTGCCAATAGCACGATCCAATCACATTTATCCATTTCAACTTATGCCATAACATAAATCAACCATGTTCCATATAACTCAACAAATCACATAACTATTAGCTTATTTCTAGGGTTAACAACGATCCTTTTAATTCATATAGTGTATCATGTTAGTATAGAATGGTTCCTTCCTTTTGAATTTTTATTCATATTTATTTATCTCCTTTCAATTGCCTTTTATTTGTTTTTACTAACATGTATCTTTTGCCGGTGTCACAAGTAATAAATCCAGGGCTAAATAGAAAAGGTAAYAACGGATATCATAAAACAGATATCATAAGCCATCATAACATGAAATTAGAGACTAGAGCAGGAGAAACAACACATAACATGCCCTATCCACCATTCAATTGTCACAATTAGAATAARCCCAATCCATCACCAATAAAAACAAGATCTCATCAACCATGTAAGCAGTGTTGAGCAGTGGCATAAACATCAAATAAGATCCATATATTATCTCCCAATCTACAAGGGGGTCCTACCTACTAGTATTATTTATATTGTTAGCTTATAATAATAGGCTTTAGCAATACTTTGYGGGCGAAAAAAACTCGTTGCGATTTTAATCATCAACAACTTGGTGAYTCCAYAGGGAAATTTGTTTTCAACAGATTTAGAGCTCATAACTCATGGTTCCGCGGACCAAGAACAATAGGTTGAGARGATATAACCAAGAATATTATGCAACAGGGGGAGGTGAGCGGATTTAATGGAAAAATGTCTAGGAATTTGGGAATAACTCATGAAAAGTGTTAAGTATGAGGGGTTTTACCACTATATGCATAATCATTCAACCGAAATCTGCTCTTTACTTAAGGAGAAAAATTATGGATTTGCTCTTTAAAATCTCAAATGGATGAAGAAATGGTAAGAAGAAGCGAGAGACAACCAATTCTTTATAAGACAACAGTGAAAGAGATAACAAATTCAAGTATGCTTCAGGGAAACAACGTAAAAACTATGTAAGCTTGATTGTTATTGACTAACAATGCTTTGCAGGATTTTCATTGTGGCAGAACTGATCCAATCATCCTATTTTGACCAAATTAACTAGAAAATGGTAGGAAACAAAATCACGACAGAAGTAAAATTGCAAAAATTAAAACAACAACAATAAAATGACAGAAATGTAAGATCAGTAGGAAAACTTAAAACAGATAGCAGAAGTCAAACTACTGTAAGGTAGAAAAGAAAATATCACAAAAAAGAAAGCAGAGATAGGTTACTAGTATATAGAAAATCCAAACAACATTAGAACTTTTCACGTTGGTCCCTCACAATGTTTCAAGCAAGAACTGTTAGTGTTGTAGGAAAAAAATTGCTCATGTAAATCCTTTAGAATGCAAGAGTTAGTGTCCAGGAAAAAAGCAATTTTGAAAGGACTTGGAAATAACACTTGGAACTCCGAGGTAATTATCAACCTTTTAATGTATATGATTAGATCATCAAGGTAGATGTGGACGCTGATCAATTCATCAAGAGTTGTGTTTATAGGTCTTTTAAAAGCAGTACTTTCATCAGGTAAGCCATAAAACATTCATTTATAAGTCACGGTACCCCAAATTGAGATAGGAGTGGTTTTATGAACATCTGCCCTTTTTACCTTGATTTTATTGTAACCCATAATTTCGTCAAGTAAGGGCCTCATCTGTGACCTTACAAACTGTTGCAGAATTATTTCCATAGTGAGGGGAGGAAAAGGATTTCTCATAATAGCTTGACTGAAAGTGTGAAAACTAAAGCAGATTCTAATACGATCAGCCATCCTCGAAACATGTACCCAATTGGAGACCCATTCGGGGTAGACTGAAAAAATAATTCCAGCCTTTAAGAAATCTTCCAACTCTCTTTGAAAAGTTGCTTTAAATGCAGAGTTGATAGGTCTTTGTTCTTGCCTATCTGGTTTCATGTCTCCCTTGATGTGAATAGCATGATGTGCAAGACCAAGATCAAAACCATGAAGATCATCATGAGACCAAGAAAAAACATTTTGAAATCCATCAAGTAGCTTGGCAAACCTCATTTCTTCCTTATCAGAACATTGGACACTTTTCTTAGCATTCTTTGAATATTCGAGTGCCCCAATACTCGAGGAGATGGTTTCACCCACCTTCCTTCTTGACCCCTCTTCTCTCTATTTCTCTTTATTGCCTACATCACTCGATGAAAACAAACTCTCAAGAGGAGTCAAGCCCTTATGAATTTTGTTGTTTTCTATGGATGTCATTTTCTTGGGCTTAAGAGGTTCATATTGAATGAAAGCACATATGCTCTCATCGTTAGGGAAGACCTACCAAGATTCTACATTGTTCGGGATATGTGAACGATATAGAGATTGAAAAGAACAATCAGGCCTGTGAGGCAAAGGTTGTCGATTAGGAGAAGTTGCAAAGACAACTAACTGATCAACCATTTAATTCAACTCCCTCTTAACATGAGTGATGTTGAAAGATAAAAGGTTCAATATAAGCACCCAAATAGTTTGGGTGTATCGTTCCATCAGCTTGTCGCTAGGAGAGCATATCTTACGTATCAGTTTCACAACAAGCTCAAAATCTCCAAAAACTGAAAGGTGACCACAACCAAGATTAAGGGCGCTTTCAATGCCTAATAATAAATCTTCGAATTCAGTGACATTGTTTGTGCAAGCAAACTCCAACCTGTAAGACAAATTATGAATTTTACTTATAGGGGAAACCAAGATAATGCCAACCCCATTACTTTCATTAGAGCATGAACCATCAAAGTTCATGTGCCACATATTATCATCTAAATCAATTAGTTCCAAAGGAATACTATCCTCCTCAACAAAGATGGAATACACTCCTAGTTCCTCTTCGATATAGTTTACACTAGATTGTGGAACACTCTCTATGTAGGGTGAAATGCTTCCCTCTCTAAGGACTATAATGTTCTTACCATTTCGAGGCATGGATAAATGCGTCTCGTCGAGTGAGAGGTATCCATCTGTTGAGGGTTGCCAATCTCTTCCCAAGATAATTGAGTAATTTCTCATAGGCATATCAATTACCTTAATGCTGAGGGTTGTCCTTATTTCAGGATGAGCGTATAAAACTAAGGTCACATCCTTAATCTCACCTATGGTTGTTTGTTGTATAATATTATAGGAGAGCATGCTTATGGTGTTTTCATTTGTACAAGACACACCTAGCTCTTAAATAATAATCCCCGACATCACACTTGGGCCTGAACCGCCATCAATGAGGCAACAATGGGCAATCTTATCCATAATCTTTACAAAAATATAAAAAGGGGGATTTTTTACAAGGTATCTAAAGTTATGCACACCTACTTTATTTACAGATGAGTCCTCTTCGTTTACCTCTTCAGAAAGATTGGCTACAACAAAAGCTTTTCCTTCCATGAATTGTTTCAAATGCATCTGTTGTTCAGGGATGACAACCATGTCCAAAAGGGTTGCATCTGCTTTGATGTTGGCCAACTGGTTCAAGATATTATATTTGGAAGAGGGGAGAGGAGAAGTTATTCCTAGACTGTTAGTAACCTTAGGAACCTAAACAGTAGCAACAAGTGAGGATGAGCATGGGATAGAAGAATTGCGGGGAGGATCTAATTTTCCCTTGGGAGCATAGGATTTGTTCCTAGTATTGATGACCATGACATCTTCTGTCTCTGCAAAATATAGGACAACGATAGTAGCTTCTGGTATCTTACCAAATATTTTATCTTTGGAACTCTTCTTTACCTCTCATGTGGTTTCCTCGTGGTGTTCCTCACAAAAGTTACACCAACTTCGAGGCAAGATAGTTTTAGGATGAAAATTTATTTCAACCGGATTTCTAAAGGGGGGTGCAGAAGAGGATGAAGCTCCAGGGGTGAGAAGGGAGACAGTTCCTTTCCGATCATACGCTATCATACGATTTCTCATGTCTTGTACTAGCTGTAAAAGGGTGGACCTGTCTGTATGTCTGACCGATTCTCCCTAGGGAAGACCAGTTCTTTCAAGCTGTTATTCATACTTTGAACAAGCATGCAAAGCAGAACTGAGATTATCAATGGATTTTCCCTCAATCCTATGACAGTATGGGGAAGGTAATGCATTGTAGTAATGCATGGAAGTGGTTTGGTTCTGACGACGAATGAGTTCAGGGATTTGATTGTATAATTGTTGAAACACAAGTTGAAATACTTGATGGTATCACCATCCTTATAGGTGATGTTATTGTATTCCCTTAACTTATTTGTTGGGCTTTTAGATTTCCCATAAGTGGATCAGAACCAATAGATTAACTCCTCCCAAGTAGACAAAATATTAGGAGGAAGGTCAAATAAATCGGCCGCAACCTTTCCTTCCAAGGAATTGACAAATAAGAACATGCAAGTATCATTGTCATTGGCTCCAATGTTATGACAAGCATTAGAAAAATCCACCAGGTGTTCATTTGTAGTGACAGTTTTATTTCCTGAAAACCTAGGAAGATGCTCTTTAAATTTAGGAAGTGGATGAGTAGCAGGTGTTAGGTTAAGAGGAGAGGACACATGCCACGGTGTGGTTGTGGCATCTTCTTCAAACTGAAAAATCCCATAATTTTTAATGAATTTGGTGGGGTTTGTGGTAGATTGGACAGGGACATGGTGGMTATATAAGCTACCAATCACTGAMAAAGATGAAGAYTGAGAAGATGAAGCACTTACAGTGCCACCAGAGCCACCACTAGATGCCATCTTGTGGATGATAGACAAGGGATAGAAAGACGAACTGGATGAATCAGACAAAGTTCTCCTTAGAGCACTTTGTTGGGCATATAACACAACGTTCCTTCTTCTTATTTCAGAAATAGGATTGATTCACGGTGATAAGCCTCTTCTTCTTCTAGAAGCACAAGAGTCTAAGGACATGAAAGAAAGGCCAAAACTGAAGAAACAAGAAGGTTACTACTGATTTATAGGTTGTCTACGTCTAGCTTCCAATCATTCTTGAGCACTAATATCTAGTTCAATTGTTGTCCAAGAATGATTAAGCTCAACATGGGTATTGGCAGTGTCCAAAATGGTGTTAAACATGTTCAAAGCAATGTTGGTTTGGTCTTGGAGACCGGGCTCAATATTGGACTGCCTTACAACACACAAAATCATTAAGAAATGAAACAATCAAAGAATCAATATCATAAAAATAGATGTATCAATGAAAATCGAGTATAAAAATTAACCAGAGAGATATCAAAGATCTCCCTAGTATGGTCACCAAACAAATGTTGAGGAAAATATATGAAATGATCTTACTCAAGCATTTTTAGATTCTTCTTGGCTAAAGAAAAATAGATGGGAATATCAACCTATGTTTATAGCCATCAAAATAAATTCCTAACTCACAAGTATTTATTACAAGTGCTTAGGCTAGTCTTTTCAGAATTAAAACCTTGCTGGAAAATTCATTTTAATATGATTTTCTGAATATAAAATTTGTTGAAACCAATGTAGAGACAGAAGTAAAGACACCAAGATGATAATCAAGACAGATGAGACATAAAGCAATCCTTTATTCCATTCCAATTCACCAAAGAGTCATTCCTTTTACAAAATTTCATGCAGAAATTTCGGACCAAAGTCAAACTTAGACATCCCCGATGGAACATACAAAAGGACCTCTGACATAAAGTAAAAAAGTGAACTCTAAAAGTTGGATCAGATTTCCACAGATTTCTTCCCACTCGACTCTACACAATAGCCCTTGTCAGTCATGAAAACTAATTCACAAACATACAAGTCTACACAGACTATCAAAGATAGATCAACACCTCTGAAAATCAAGTGTCTGAATGATGTAATTCAACCTTGAATCTTGTTGTCTACAATAAGACCCAACTATCATAAAAAAGAATTAGGCTTGTGATAAATTAAGGAATGAATGAAAACTGAACTATCTCAACATAAACTCAAAGAGCAAACCTTAGTATGCTTCTCCTTCTATCCTCTTTGTTCCTCCCTTTCCTTTTTCCTTTAAACAAATTAGAATTGGTTGAAGTAGTTGAACCACCTCATTAGTTAAGTTAATTAAAAGACCCAACCAGATTTTTAGTTAGGGGGAAAAGTAATAATCATAATAAGGGTTATAAATAAACAATAACTAGTAGGTGGGACCCCTTGGGCCTTCTTGGGCCTCTATTCCAATTACATCTCACTCGGTTGCCTCTGTCGTGGCTACCTCGGCTGAAAAAGTTCATTCCTGCATGCATGATTGATTAGAAAATAGTCCTTTTAACAACCATACATGAAAACTCTTTAAAACTATGAAATAGATTTTGTCTTGGCAACATATAAAACTCATGCAATCCAATCCATACAAATTGTTTAACCATTGTCAATGAGCAGGGGGTGAACAAAAGGTTCTGGGATATACGAGGGGCTTGTATTGAGCGAAAAATGATAAAATGAGGGGGAAAAGAAACATGGTTACTGCTCAAAGACAACAACAATCAACTGNGTATGCTTCTCCTTCTATCCTCTTTGTTCCTCCCTTTCCTTTTTCCTTTAAGCAAATTAGAATTGGTTGAAGTAGTTGAACCACCTCATTAGTTAAGTTAATTAAAAGACCCAACCAGATTTTTAGTTAGGGGGAAAAGTAATAATCATAATAAGGGTTATAAATAAACAATAACTAGTAGGTGGGACCCCTTGGGCCTTCTTGGGCCTCTATTCCAATTACCTGTCACTCGGTTGCCTCTGTCGTGGCTACCTCGGCTGAAAAAGCTCATTCCTGCATGCATGATTGATTAGAAAATAGTCCTTTTAACAACCATACATGAAAACTCTTTAAAACTATGAAATAGATTTTGGCTTAGCAACATATAAAACTCATGCAATCCAATCCATACAAATTGTTTAACCATTGTCAATGAGCAGGGGGTGAACAAAAGGTTCTGGGATATACGAGGGGCTTGTATTGATCGAAAAATGATAAAATGAGGGGGAAAAGAAACATGGTTACTGCTCAAAGACAACAACAATCAACTGTAATGCAAACCAAAGAAAATATCACTGTGATCCAACCACGAAAATGCGACTTCAAACTGCTTTAATACATAATTCTTCTGGACTGTAATTAAATTTTAGAACAGGGAGTGAAAAATTGATGTGGGAAGGCGATGGGATTGTAATTAGAGAAAAGCGAAATAATTATAGGGAAAGAGAGTGGATATTGTTCATAAAATTAATTAGGTAATCCATAAAACCATTCTGTAGAAGGAAATAACACCAACCAAATAACCACTGTGACCCCCAAAAAAATTACTGTGCACAGTTCAAACAATTATGTGCATTAACTTGCTCACTATTTGAAATCAAATATTTAACACAGTGTTATCAAAACAAGACAGTATGAATTCCACAACAACATGTAGGGGAGCTCTATTCATATCATTTATCCATTTCATATTTTAAAACAATTCCCAAATGAATAAATAGTCACTTAATTCCACTTTGTTCAGTATAAAAAATCAACCACCTTCCATCAACACAGACACATAAAGCATGCCCGATTTAACTCCTCAATTCCATCTACAATTGTAACGAGATCATACTGCCACAACACCCATGCCTATCACTGTTAAAATGTATGATATTCATTAAGACTACATAATGTACATTCAAACCCAATGATCCATATTTAAAATGCAAAGATCCCGACTTTCCACTTAAACACACAGACAACAATCAACATTTAAACTCACACTGTGCTCGGAATACACAGACCATTCGACAAATGAAGAGTATTAATGTGACTATATGGGTTCAATCAATCTGAATTTAAACATCCTTAACGCTGGGCTATCAATCAATATAACGAGGCAACAATAGAATGCCCGATCTCATAACAAAATTGATTGAATTGCAACACAACCATGTTTAAAAACCTGTGACCTTATCTAATGGCACAATCAAATAATATCGATAAAAAATACAATGGATATCCATGCCATAATTACCATGATTGTATCATTCCCATTTGACAATTTTAAAACACACAGTCACAGTAATTATTAACTCAACCTATCGTAATGTAGGAATGCCACACATACTCACGCATCACACATGAAGCATCACAATGCATTAACCAATTGTAAACTAATGTTGGGTTAACAATTCAACCATTCCAATGTAAGAGACAACCACTGTGCATTCAATCCAATTCACCATGCTGATCTTATCCATTCGATTATAATAACAAATGCAGTGACTAGATACCAAAACCAACACCACTGTCAACATAATCAACAAAGACGAGCCAGAAATTGAGCATTGTAGACAATACACCAACAACTCATAACAATCAATAGTCTACCCGACGGCCATAATAGTTTCCTCTATCAAACCTGGGCTTGAGAAAACGTGGGTGTTCTCTATGGACCAACACAGGGAGACATGGAGTCAACTACCATCATCGGGTGAGAACCTTTGTGACCAATGGTTCACACACAGGGTATACTATAATTAACTTCCCAGACATGGTGATAATTCCCGTGATAGGAGAGACTATGAACAGAGGAGCAAGGCTTCACTCTGGTTTTGTGACAACACTTAGAACACGCAGGGTATAACCCTCGTGGGTTTCCCAATCAACTCGAGAATGTCGAGATAGGATAGGGCCGAGAAATAACAATCACCTTAATCAATACCTTTGGAAAACTACCATCACAACCCATTGTGCAACATTACTAACATGAACAAACTCATACCCAAGTGAATAAAAGCACAATGGCACAAGGTGTTCAAAACCCCATAACAACAAAACACTGGGTATGGAATACGAAGGTGTGGAGACCACCAACTACTCTAAACCAAATGAAATCCTTTGACTAAATCCAACAAGGATGACACAGAGCCTTTATGGCTGCCAACACTCAGAATGACCAATAACTCCATGACTTCAAACTTTATTGCAATGAAAACCACCAACGATTCATTCCAGAAAAATATCACCAATTAACACAGTTGCCTGACTCAAGGAAATCACAAACCAATACATACCGAGCCACTATCTATTTCATAACTAGAGAAAATTCATGGATGGCCAAAAATACATACCTGTAAGAAAGAGCACCTTAAAACGTGAATTGGCTTATTGGTTCTCCCTTTGCTTGAAATTCAGAGCATAACCACAGAAAACACAGTTGAACAATAGCCCAACTAGGGTGGCGGCTAGTGGAAAGAGTAAGGGTGACGTGCAATAAATGCACGTCACCTCCACCCCCAGTCAATTAATTTCTTAGTACATGCTAGCCAACTTCCCATTAACATCTGCAATTAAACCATGTATCGAAACCATCACCCACTAATTGCCAATAGTGTGACCCATATAAAATTTATCCATTTCCACTTACGCCATAACATAAATCAACCATGTTCCATATAACTCAACAAATCACATAACTATTAGCTTATTGGTAGGGTTAACAACGATCCTTTTAATGCATATAGTGTAGCATGTTAGTATATAATGGTTCCTTCCTTTTTCATTTTTATTCATATTGCTT
>JASDQU010019761.1:3829-22470 GCA_032191745.1 Picea mariana
ATATAGATCAGATCTAACATTCTCACATATCATTAGCACTAAGCATAAGCATATTTATCTAATCATCTCAAAGCACTTAACAAATAACATGTAAACTCATCATACATCACACATAGCAGAGTAACATAGTATTTACGTGGTTTACCCCCACCCTCGAGCTATGTCCACCAACTCTTATTCTTTATTAGCTTCTCAATAGGTTACATGCACAAAGCCTCTGAAACCTTCTCTGCATAGGACAAAACATCTATGCAGCTTGATAGATCCTTCTTCCTTGCGTTGTAGCAAAAAGCCTTCCACCGTCCATTACAACCATTTTCACTTAGCTCTGCAAGTCTCTTACAGTCATGCACAAAGCACTTACAAACTCTAATTACACTTATCATACATTTACATATGACTAGAAGCCTAACATCACATAGATTCTCTCCCCTACATTGCCTAGACATCTATTTATATATTACAAAATAGGCCTAAGCATGGGTAAACCCATTGGCCAACATCCCAATCCCGTTAAATAATCCCAAAAAACCAAAAAGGACCCAAAAAGGGGCCAAGATCCGACGATCTCTGCTTCATCTTGCGCTCTTCCTTTGACAGGCTGTCGAAGTCCAAAATAGGTCAACATGACTAAGAATCTCCCAAAACTTGGTCAAGGGCCAACACCCCACAATTGAAGTATCAGTATAGGAAGCATGTTCATTGGGCGCATCATACACACATGTATGTATGTCATTTGATAGACTTAGCATAGTCATCTCTTTATTTTATGACATCCTCAAATTTTTTATATGTTCTCTTGCTTCTATATGATTTGGCACTAGGCGATGTTGGGCATTGTCCATTTAGGATGGGCAAGTCACCAACGTCACATGTATCATGTGTAAAGTTAAATATCGTATAATACTAAAATTGTTTGTTTTTATATTTTTGAATTTTAATATTTGGTACCAATAGTTCATATTTATTCATATGTATGCAGGCCACCGATATATTTTCTAGGTATAGTAGCATTCTTCCCTCTGGGAACTTGGGCATTACTTCTGGGTTTCCTTTCTACAGGCCTAGGGTGTTCAAATCACTTGTATATCCTGTGTGAGTCCATCACAATCCACCTATCTACCACCCACCCCCACCGTCACTTTCGGCCCCATCGATAGAAACTACCATAGCAGAGGTTGTCTTGGAGAAGGTTGTACAACCTAGTTCTCCATCTACCAGTGAATCTCCATCGATGCCTTAGATATTCACAGTGAGATAATGCATTGATGATAATTTTTTATGTTTCATGATTTGTTTTTACACATATTTGTTTCATTTTCTTTACTTGATCCTCAGAATTGATGCAGGGTGGAATTGCAAAGAGATTGGGGTTGAGCAGGAGGGTAACACCCTCAGGATTGACAATTTCATATGCAGTGAGTTGTCTTAGGTTAAATTAGAAAGTATGAATTTGTATGTCTATTAATTCATTCATGAAAAAAACTTATAACATTGTTTATTCTTTGTGCAGTCTCTAGAGCGTCGAAGCATGCACATGTCTAGAACCTCTCGAGGTGCATCCTCGAGCATGAGAAGAAATATAGATTTCCAAGATGTTGTTGAGGGCGGCGAGGGTGGCAATGGTCAATGATTGACCAACTACTTCCTTTTTGTATCTAGGCCACAATATATATGTTTTTTATGTTAGGGCACTTGTTGTCATATTGTATACTCGGCACAAGTTTCCATTTTGTAAACAATGTACAATTTAGATGATGTTGAGTATACACACACACACACACACACACATTTCATGACATGTTTTTTTATGATTCTCATTGTTTCTACATTTGATGTTGATGAATATATGAATTTTAAAGTGTATGAATTTTATGTATATTAATCCCTTGATTTTTTTCTAAAGTGATTATAAATATTTTCATTGTGTATTAAGGAATATTTTATGGTGGAAAATATTTCTAAGTGTTAAATTCATAAGAAATTAATGGTTCTCAAGTAGCATTCCTTGCTAATCAACCATGCACCTCTACATCATTGATAGATCATTCCTTCTGAATTTTTTCCATGAATTTTGTGGATATCCATACTCTAACTCAAAACCAACAATATGGACTACCTTTTGAATTATCTCCATCTAAATCCAATTATAATTCACATTCAAATAGTGGTCACTTGAAAATATTGTGAACTTAAAAAAGTCATATTACAATAATTTATTATAGACAAAAAATTTCATTTATCTTCTACATAATTGTAAATCACTTAACAATTTAAGTTCAATATTATTTTCTAGGGAACACACATTATTCTCGTCTTTCTATGCATGAAATACATAAAATAATTTTATTTATGTGCAACCCTTCATAAATGCCAAAAAGACTAGTCAAAGACTCATTAGTACACATGTTTGTGTATTTTGTGTAGTGGGTATATGTAAATTTGGTTAAACCCATCAGTTATTAAGAACATTTATTTAGTATCCATGATTTCCACTAAACTTATTGGTTTTGATCAATAGAATGAGAGAGTTCACATACAAACTTGTAATATCCCCCAGTAGAGCCCAAATTTTAATTATGAATTGTAATTATGTTTATGAATTGTAATAATGTTTTGTAGGATGGTGAGCTGAGTATTGATAAGTTGGTGGGATTATGTGTTTATTAGGCCAGAGAGCCTAAGTGTTAAAGGCTAGGAGCCTATTTTTGATATGTAATTATGCAGAACATTAATAAATATTAAACATCAATGCATGCAGACCGACCATGAAGAAAGAGTGATGCGGGACTAAGATTCCACAAGGTGGGTAAGGGAAAGGGGGCTAAAAGGTTTGAAAGAGGGGCTAATATTAGGGGCTTAAGTCCTTGGGAATAATAATTTATTATTATTCCAAAGTGGTGTGAATGGTATAGTTTTATCCTATGTTACTGGAAAATGGAATGCGTACTTGATGGAGTGCATGCAGCTTCATGGGAGACATGTGTCAGCTAAGACACATGCAATTTAACCAAATAATTGAGTAGTGATGGGGTTTGATTCCCATTCTTCCATCTGTTGTCTGAATTATTTGGTTTTGCATCTGCAATTGCATACCCGTACACCCATTCCAGGATACTCCGCCTGAGTTTGCTGGAATCCTTTCCCGAGTAACCATTTGGTCTCTGCATTGGAACTATGCATAGCCACACACCTTTGAAAATCAAATCCGTGAATCCCACCCATGTATTTTTTTAAGCCAAAGTGCTTTGTCTCTATCTGTTCCATGTGTATCCTAGTTGTTGGTCGTTGTGGCCTTGCATCTCCTTGGATGAGTGTGGCTTTCCACCATCGTATGTTCCTTGTTGAGCTTGTTATTCTCCTTGTGTTATAAGGGAGATGAAGAAGAAAGTTGTCAGGCCTATGTGAAACACTCTCTTCAGGTGAGGGAGGTGGTTATGGTTGAAGAGGAAGGTTGTCAAACCTGTGAGCAACTCTCTCCAGGTGAGAGAGTCTACTGGGAAGTGATTTTCTCCCAGAGAGAGTCCAACACCAGCTACAGATCTCTGATAATTCCTAATTCGGCCTTTTGGTGAGGCCCAAAGAGGGAGGTGAAGCATTGATGGGTTGTTCTTGTGAAGGTGTATACTCCCAAGTGGAACAGGCATGTGGGGAACGAGATTTCGTGAGTAGTGGGCATAAAAAGGCTCCTAGAGAGAATCCTTCTAGTTTCTCTGTGAAGTTTTCCTGTAACCTCAGCCTAGTCTAGGATTCCCTTGCCTTGGATGGATCTTGGTCCCAACCCGGGGGTGAACCACTGTTGAGTGTGATGAGAAATGTGGTTTAAGGCAGGGAGGTTTGTGGAAGGTCTGCACATGGTTGGTGGAGCTACTACAATTTCAAAGATAAGTATATGCATGTGTTTAATTTCAATTAAAATGCATGTCTGTCATGCTTGCAATATTATCACGTGTTCCGTTCCAATTATGAATTATTGTTAATTCCATTACTTCTATATGTTAGTAATAATCATGTGTTTACTCTCTATTGTTTAGTTTAAATGTGTTAAGGCATTTAAATTCATATATATATATATATATACATAAGTGTTATTCCATGTAGTAGCATTGCCCGACAAGTGGGTCGATGGTCGGGGGTGTTACAATATGGTATCAAAGCCATGGTTTCAACACTGAGCCTAGATGGGCCATGTTGGTGGAAATCAAAGCAAGAGTTTCAGAAAAGAATTCTTCTTGAAATGGACAAAATTCAAGTTCAGAGCAAGTTTTCCACACTGAGCCAGGATGGGCTGGATAAGTGGTCTTTGGACCAAGGTTTCAAGAGGAAATTGTGTCTGGAGGACTAATTTTGGACCTCAGAACCTTCCTGAGTGCCAATAAGTTACCTTGGTTGTGTTAAGAATCTCAGGAGAGTAGCAGTGTCGTAAAACCATGACAGAAGTGGTATTGGGCCGTAGACGTATGTGGGCCGTAAGATTTGTCGAAAGAAAAGGAAACCTTTTTCGATTGTCAAATCTGGAGAAGGTGCAAGAGAGTTATCCTGGAAGTCTTCAGACTTCACAACATTTGGGATATGGATACAAAGGTAAATGGAAGGCTGAAACCCGAAACTCCGAAGTCTCGGGGAAGATCTACACCGTGGATCAGACAAAAGATCTTGACTGTTGGATCAAGCAAAAGAGAGAATCGTAAATTTAGAGTTTGGTAATCAGGAGAAACTAGGTGCACTGAGGAAAAATCCTCCGAAACCCGAAACTCCAAGATTCTGGAAGGGATATACACCGTAGATTTGAGAAGAATCATGACCATTAGATCTTGTGGGAGATCGTACATTTAGAGTTCGGTAATCGGGAGAAGCTGGGTGCACTGAGGCAGAAACCTCTGAAACCCAAAACTCTAAGATTCTGGAAGGTATGTATGCCCTAGATATGAGAAGAATCATGATCGATATATCTCATGGAAGATTGTAAATTGAAAGTTTGGCTATTGGGAGAAGTGGGATGTGCTGATGCACAAACTCCCAAAACCTGAAATTACAAAGTCTCGAAGAGCCGAAGTAGCAGGTCATGCTTATGCCACTTGAATGGATGTGTACACATGGGATGTGTGACACATGCCAGTGGGTTCCTAAAAAAAAGTTTGTTATAGTGGATCTGGATGATGTCGCCTTCGGTGACATGGACCTTCCTAAGTGCACCACATGTCACCACCATGGTTGGTGATAGCTATGTTGTGGGCTCGAAGGATAGAGAAGTTGGAAGTTCGGAAGTCATGAGATTGGAAGGAAGTAAGTATGAAGGATTTCGACACTCAAAGATCCGAAGTCTCAAAGTCCTGAATCTTCGATGACAGAAGTTCCACCGTGAATGGCAGTCATTGAATGTTGAGTAGACGTGGACCGTTGATCCAACCTACTTTGCAAGTTCGCTAATTCGGAACTCCAAAAGTCTGTTGTGATGTATTACAAAGACTTCAGAACCCAAAGTACTGATTAAACACTTATTGGTCTAGCATTTGGTCACATCCTGTGGTTGTAGGGGGTTGAGGCTAAGAGAAAAGGGCTAAGGATTGAAATTGTTACAGAGCCGAGCAGAGCTCAGAAAATTCATGAAAACTGAATGTTTTCTTAAATTGTGTTGGTTTTTGAATGCTATGGGATTTGTTAAGGAATGATGGCATGAAAAATTATGGTTGACTAGATGTTGTGTTTTCATATTTCAATGAGTGTCAGGACTGCAGTGAATTGACACTGAGTACGGAGAAATGGAAGAGACACTGAATGCTTCCAGTTCAGAGAATGAAGAAAAAGGAATGGATGTTCATTTGGGAATTGAAGGATTGAACTCCAATGGACATGGAGAAGAGATAGATAAGGAGATAAACATGATGAAAATCATTGAAAGATTGCAGAAATATGCCCAAACTCACCGAACAGAGAGCAAAAAGCTCAAAAAAGCTCAGGAAAAACAAGGTGAATTCAATGTAAAGTTGTTAAAGAGTTTGGAGAGAATCGAAAATAAATTGGAAAAGGAGAGTGACTCAAGAGAAACAGGGAGTTGTAGGACCACTGAGAAGAAAAGAAGATCAAGGATTGTTAGCAAGCATCAACGTCACTCTCCAAAGCATTCCAATAAGGAAGCATGCAGTAGTTCAAGCCCATCTTTTACCAAAAAACATAGGAGGTATGGAGTGGATGAATTGAAAGGAGAAATGAATAATATTAAGCCTCCTACTTTTGATGGAGAACATAAGAAGGAAGAAGATTCTGAAACATGGTTTCTTGGCACGAGGAAGTACTACCAACTGTAGAATTATTCATCTCATGTAGAAGGAAGAATTGTGATGTATCAACTGAAAGGAAAAGCATCCATGTGGTGGGATCAACTTGTGCATGTGCAACACATTAGAGAGAAATATATCACTTGAAAATAATTCAAGAGGTATTTCGAGAAGAAATACTTGACTAAAATATACTATGACAGAAAGATGAAAGAGTTCTTTGAAATCAAGCTTGTTAGCATGACCATTGATGAATACGAACTAAGATTTTTGGAATTGTTGAAGTATGTTCCATTCATCAAAGATGAGACTATCAAGATTCAAAGGTATCTAAGTGGACTACCACCTTCCATTGGGGACAATATTAAGTATGATGACCCTAAGACTATGGAAGAAATGATAAAGAGAGAAAAATTCTTATATGAACAACAAAGAGAAAATCCTACCTTTCAGAAGGCTTGGGATGACCAGAAGAAGTTTAAGAAAGAGAAGAGGCAGAAGGGAAACAAACCTCCATTTTTTGGAAATAGTCCTCAAGGACAAACATCATTTAGAGAGTTGAGAATGGCTGACGTAGGGGGACAAAGGCCAATGCAGACACCCATTCAGTGTTGTGGTTGTCAGGGAAACCATAAGTACAAAGATTGTCCCCAGAAAAATGGCAAAGTGAGAGCTGTCCATAATGTTCAACAAGATGAAATAGTGGAGGACATGGGTAGTAGAATGCCAAGGATATACATAGCCCTGGACAACAAGCAAGCTAAATATCAGTCGCACATGATTGAAGTGGAAGGTATGACCACCAATCATGCCTTCACTATTTTAATTGATTCAGGGGCTAGCCATAATTATATAGATCCTAGAGTGGTGAAAAGTTTTTAATTATTGAGAAGAAAACATGAAAAGTCTTGGTTAGTGCAGATGGCTACAGGAACCAAGAGAAAATTCATTGAGTTAGTTAAGTCATGTCCAACGGACATGAATGGACTGAGCACAAAGGTTGAATTGAATGTTTTGACTTTAGGTTCTTATGACTGTCTAATTGGGATGGATTGGTTGGACCAACACCATGCCATCTTGGACTATCATAACAAGGCATTCAATTTCCTGGATGAGGAAGGAAATCAGAAAACACTCCAAGGAATTCCCATAGTTATTGCTATCAAAGAAATCTCAACAATGCAGTTGAATAAGTGCTACAGAAAATGTTGTCAATTATTTGCATCCCATGTGGAGGAAACACCTAAGGATAAGGTGTCAAGTATTGGATATCATGCGGTACTAAAGGAGTTTGAAGATGTATTTCAAGAGGTACTCGGACTACCCCCAAAGAGAGATATTGATTTCTCTGTAAACTTGATGCCTGGAAAAACTCCAGTATCAAAAACACCTTACAGAATGAGTACACCAGAGTTGAAAGAACTGCAACTGTAGCTTGAAGAGCTTCTAAAGAAGGGGTATATATGCCCAGTTGTATCACCTTGGGGTGCCCTAGTCCTATTCATGAAGAAGAAGGACGAGACATTGATATTGTGTATTGATTTCATACAATTGAAAAAAATAACTGTAAAGAACAAATATCCTCTGTCGACGATTGATGACCTCTTCAATCAGTTGAAGGATGTGAAGATATTTTCAAAGATAGATCTCATGTCGAGATATCACCAGGTAGGATAAAATATGAAGACATCAAGAAGGTCGCCTTCAAAACAAGGTATGGTCACTATGAATTCACAGTGGTGCCATTTGGGTTGTCCACTGCACCTGTTGTTTTTATGTTCCCGATGAATGGTGTATTCAGGGACTATCTAGACAAGTTTGTCATACTCTTCTTGAATGAAATTTTGGTGCATTCCAAGTTGGAGGAAGAGCATGAACAACATCTAAGGATGGTGTTTTGGGTGATAAGAGAACACCAACTGTATTTCAGGTTGAGAAAGTGCTCGTTTTATCAGGATAATATCCATTACTTAGGGCATATTATTTCGAAGGATTGAATAGTTGTAGATCCTAAGAACATTGAGGCCATCAGAGAATGGTCAGCGCCAAAGAACATGACAGAATTCAGATCCTTTATGGGTCTAGCTGGTTATTAGAGAAGGTTTATTGCAGGTTTCTCAAGGATATCTCACCCTATCACTTCCTTGCAAAGGAAGGAGAAGAAGTTTTAGTAAACAAAGGATTGTGAGAGAAGCTTCTAGGAATTGAAGCAATTGTTAACCAGTGCTCCAATCTCGAGGATTGCAGATTCGAATGAAGACTTTGTAGTGTGTACAGATGCATGAAAACAAGGATTGGGAGGAGTCCTCAGCCATAATGGATTCGTAATTTATTATGAATCCAGAAAGTTGAAAGAGGACGAAAGGAACTATGCAACTCATGATTTGGAGTTGGCAGCCATAGTAAACACTCTAAATAAATGGAGACATTACCCCATGGGAAGGAGGTTCAAACTGAGGATAGAACATAACATTTTGAAGTATTTGTTTGATCATATAACCTTGAATGCTAGACATAGTAGGTGGTTGGATTTTCTATGTGAGTATGACTTTGATATCAAGCATATCAAAGGAAAAGAAAGTAAAGTGGTTGATGCACTCATCATGAGAGTCCATGAATTACATACTACAACCATTACCATGTACTGAAATGATATTAAAGGAAGGATTTTGGATGCTACAAATACAGATTTTCAGTACAGGGATTTGGTAGCAAAGCTACAACAAGGTGAGATGCCACAGAAAGTGGAAAATTATAAATTGGAAATCGATGGAACACTTATGTACAAGAACATAATTTATGTACCTAATGTCCAGTACTTAAAACTTATGATTTTGAATGAAATGCATAATGTGCATTCTGTTGGGCACCCTGGATATCATAAAATTGTGGCAGCACTCAAGAGCCATTACTTTTGGCCAGGTATGAATAAAGAAATTGTTGAATACATCGCTATATGTGTGGAGTGTCATAAGGTTAAAGCTGAGCACAAACACCCAATAGGGTTGCTGCATCATTTACCCATTCCTGAGTGGAAGTGGGAAGTGGTGAAAATGGATTTCATCACAGGATTTCCCAGAACCGGAAAGCAACATGATTCAATCCTGGTGGTGGTGGACAAGCTTACGAAAGCTGCCCAGTTCATTTCGTTAAAGACTACTCACAAGGCAACAGATGTTGATGATATTTTTATGAGGGAAATAAAATGATTGCACGGTATTCCCAAGACAATTGTGTTTGACAGAGATCCAAAATTTATCTCAAATTTCTGAAAAGGTTTATTCAAGGGGTTCAGAATGCATTTGAACTTCAGTACAACCTATCATCCTAAGTCAGATAGTAGACAAAGTGGGTGAATCAAGTAATAGAAGACATGCTAAGGATGTATGTGATGGAAAAACCATCTAAGTGAGAATACTACCTACACTTGGTAGAATTCGCCTATAATAATGGGTATCATGAACCATTGAAGATGAGCCCATTTGAAGCACTTTATGGTAGAAAGTGCAATACTCCAGTAAACTGGGATAATCTAGTTGATAGGGCAGTAGTTGGGCTAGATTTTCTCAAGGAAATGGAAGAACAAATGCTAAAAATTAAGAAAAACTTGAAGGCTTCCCAAGATAGACAGAAAAGTTATGTTGATTAAAAGCAGAAACCACAAAGAGTTTAAAGTGGGTGATCATGTTTTCCTGAAAGTGAAAGCCAATAGAGGTTCCCTGAATGTGGAAAGCTGTGCCAAGTTGGAAACTAGATTTTGTGGGTCATTTGAAATCCTAGAAAGGATTGGGCCAGTTGCATGTATGCTTTCATTACCTACATCCATGACTGTACATAATGGGTTTCATGTTTCATTGCTTAAGAAATATATACCTAATGGTAATCATGTAATTGATCAGAATGTGATTTAGGTGGAACAAGAAGGTGTCATGCAAGTGCATCATATGTGTATATTGGACCCGAAAAGCAAACAACTCTGGAATCAATCCATAGGGCCTGTAAAGGTCCAGTGGACCTGGTACGGTCCTGAGGATGCAACATGGGAGCATGGAGATGCTATGTGGGTAGAATACCAGCATCTTTTTGAATATTTTGAAAATCTTGTTGATGATGTGTAAATCTTTCACTGAGGATAGTGAAAAAAGAAGGGGAGGGGATTGTCATATCCCCCGGTAGAGCCCCAGTTGTAATTATGAATTGTAATCATGTTTTGTAGGCTGCTGATATGATTATTGATAAGCTAGTGGGATTATGTGTTTATTAGGTCGGAGAGCCTAAGTGTTAAAGGCTAGGAGATTTTTTTTGGTATATGTAATTATGCAGAACATTAATAAAGATTACAAATTGTTGTTTGTAGACCGACCACAACAAAAGAGTGATGGGGGACTAAGATTCAACAAGATGGGTAAGTGAAAGGGAGATGAAAGGTTGGAAAGAGGGGCTAATATTAGGGGCTTAAGTCCTTGGGAATAATAATTTATTATTATTCCAAAGTGGTGTGAATGGTACACTTTTATCCTAATTTCTTGGAAAATGGAACACATACTTGATGGAGTGCATGCAGCTTCATGGGTGATATGTATCGGCTAAGGCATATTCAATTTAACCCAAGAATTGAGTCGTGAAGGGGGTTCGTTCCAATTCTTCCATCTGTTGTTTGAACTGTTTGGTTTTGCATCTACAATTGCATACCCGTGGACCCATTCCATGATACTCCACCTGAGTTCGTTGGAATCCTTTCTTGAGTACCCATTTGGTCTCTACGTTGGACCTCTGCATAGCCACACACCTCTGAGAATCAAATCCATGAAGTCGACCCACGTCTTCTGTGAAGCCTGAGCGTTTTTTCTCTGTCTATGTCATGTGTATCATAGTTTTTAGCCGTTGCGGCCTTGTAGTTCCTTGGATAAGTGAGGCTTTCTACCATCGTTTGTTCCTTGTTGTGCTTGTTTTTGTCCTTCTTGTGCTGGAAGGGAGTTGAAGAAGTAGGTTGTCAGGCTTGTGTGCAACAATCTATACAGGTGAGGGAGGTGGTTTTGGTTGAAGAGGCAGGTTGTCATGCCTATGAGCAACTTTCTCTAGGTGAGAGAATCAGTTGGGTAGTGGTTTTCTCCCAGAGAGAGTCTAGCACCAACTACGGAGTTCTGAAAATTCTTGATCCGGCATGTCGTCGAGGCCCTGAGAGGGAGGTGAAGCACTGATGGAATGTGCATATGAAGGTGTATACTCCTGGGTGGAATAATCATGTGGGGAATGAGAGTCCATGAGTAGTGGGTGTGAGAAGGCTCCTGCAGAGAATCCTTCTGGTTTCTCGATGCAGTTTTCATGTAACCTCAGCCTAGTCTAGGATTTCCTTGCCTTGGGTGGATCTTGGTCCCAGCTTGAGGGTGACCCACTGCTGAGCATGATGAGAAACATGGTGTAAGGATGGGAGATTCATGGAAGGTCTACACCTGGTTTGTGGAGCTACTACCATTTCAAAGATAAGTATATGCATGTGTTTAATTTCAATTAAAATGCATGTCTGTGATGCTTGCAATATTATCATGTATTCCATTGCAATTATGAACTACTGTTAATTCCATTACTTTTGTATGTTAGTAGTAATATTGTGTTTACTCTGTATTGTTTAGTTTAAATGTGTTAAGGCATTTAAGTTAATTTAAATATATATATATACATAAGTGTTATTCCGCATAGTAGCATTTCCCAACAAGTGGGTCGATGGACGGAGGCATTACAAAACTAGATCTTAGAACAGGTATCATTTTCCACCTACACATAAATGTTTTGAGGTTACATTTCATAACACACTTTAGAGAGTAATGATATTTTACAAAAATTCCTCCAGGGAGACTTGAAACCATTATTCTTTTCCCTTCACCATCTATGAGAGTTTATTGCAAATTCCTACCACTTATTGGGTTAGAGCACACAAGGAGACAAAGGAACCTCCCAAACAAAATCCCAGAAATTTGTTGATGCCATGACATTTCCATTCCATGTCATTGTCATGCCATTTTCATTCCTTTCCAAGTCATTCCATATCATTTAATTGACATTTCTACGCCATTCTCAAACCTTTCCATTGCATTCCATTTCCCTGCTTCCCAATCCATTCCATGTCATGCAATTGCCACGCCATTTCCATGCCTTTCCATATCATAGAATTTCTATGGCAATGCTATTCCTTGCCAAGACATGCCATGGCATGTCATTTCCATGCCATTCCATTGCCATGCCATTTCATTTCCATGTCATTTCCATGCCATGTCATTTCCATGCCTTGCCAAGCCATGCCATTTTCATGTAGCTTCCCATGCCTTGTCATGTAGTTTCCCATTTTAACCAATATAACAATAAATATAACTTTACAATGTCATGCCATAACATTTTCATGCCTCACCAAGATAATAAATCATATTAACTAAGTTACAAAATCATAAATATAAAAACCCTCAACACAAGTAATCATTAAATGAAAGGGGGATGAAAATGCAAGAATAAACAAGGTTTTAGATAACAAATGCTTCCTTAAATGCAAGATGACACATAACAACCCTATAATATTCAAGACATCAAGCAATGGTTTGGTATGGTATGAATTGGAAATAGTATGGTATGCTATGGAATGGTATGCATTGGCAATGATAATGGCAATGGTATGCATTGACAATGACAATGATATGCATTGGTACGGTATGCATTTCCTTTTATGGTATGCATTGGCAATGGAAATGGTATGCATTGCCTTGCTATTATATGGTAGGCATGGGGAATGGTATGGTATGGCGCTTGCAATGGAAATGGAAATTATATGGTATGCTATGGTATGGTATGCATTGGAAATGGCAATGGTATTCATTGGTAATAGAAATAGTATGCATTTCCTTTCCATTGTAAGGTATGAATTGGAAATGGTATGGTATGGTACGGTATGGTATGCATTGGAATTGGTAATGGAAATGGAAATGGTATGGTATGCATTGGAAATAAAAAAGGTATGCAATGGAAATGGTATGCATTGGAAATAAAAAAGGTATGCAATGGAAATGGTATGAATTGGAAATGGCAATGATATGCATTGGTATGGTATGGATTGTCTTTCAATTTCCTGGTATGGTATGCATTGGCGATGGTATGGTATGGTATGGTATAGTACGGTATGGATTGTTAATGACAATGGTATGCGTTGGTATGGTATGCATTTCCTTGTCATTTCCTTGTATGGAATGCATTGGCAATGGCATGGTGTGGTATGGTATGGTATGCATTGCCAATGGTATGCATTGGAAATGGAAATGGCATGCATTGGAAATGGTATACATTGCCTTGCCTTTGTATGGTATGCATTGGCAGTTGTATGGTATGGTACCACATGCATTGGAATTGGCAATGGCAATGGAAATGGTATGGTATGTATTGGAAATGGTATTCTATTGTATGGTATGCATTGGAAGTGGTATGGTATGGTACCACATTCATTGGAATTGGCAATGGCAATCGAAATGGTATGGTATGTATTGGAAATGGTATTCTATTGTAAGGTATGCATTGGCAATGGCGATGGAAATGATATGCATTGCCTTGTCATTGCCTTGTATGGTATGCATTGTAAATGGTATACATTTCCTTGCCATTGTATGGTATGCATTGACAATGGTATTGTATGGTATGGTATGCATTGCTAGTGGAAATGGCAATGAAAATGGTATGGTATGCATTGGTAATGGTATGGTATGCATTGGAAATGGTATGTTATGGTATGATATGCATTGGAAATTTCAATGGAAATGGTATGCATTGACTTGTCATTTCCTTCTATAGTATGCATTGACAATGTCAATGGTATGGTATTTTATGGTATGCATTGAAAATGACAATGATATGCATTGCCTTGCCATTGTATGGTATGCATTGGAAATGGTATGGTATGGTACCGCATGCATTGACATTGGAAATGGTAATGAAAATGGTATGGTATACACTAGAAAGGGTATGCTATGGTATGGTATGCATTAGAAATGACAATGATATGCATTGGTATGGTATGCATTTCCTTTCCATTTCCTTGTATGGGATGCATTGGAAATGGTATGGTATGGTATGGTATGCATTAGCATTGGAAATGGAAATGTAAATTTTATGCTATGGTATGGAATGGAATGGTATGAATTTCCATTTCCAATTGAAATTCATACCATACCATACCATACCATAACATAACATTTCCATTGTCATTTCCAATGTCAATACATACCATACCATACCATACCATTTCCAATGCATACCATACACGACAATACTAAGGCAATGCATACCATTTCCATTGTCATTGCCATTCTCATTGCATACCATTGCCAATTAATACAATGGTATGCATTTCCTTCCCATTGTTGTAAAATTTCAGACCCAACCCAATTTCAGTCTTGTTGATTTTTCAGCCAATGTTTAATGCCCAAACCCAGATTTATAACAACCAATTAAACTCAGCAAAAAATAAATTTCATAACTGAAACATGAGGATTATGAACATCGTTTTTAATGCAGAAATAAAAATATCAACAACACATAAACTCAGAAAAATAAAAAAGTGATTTTTGGTCTAACAACGACCCTGGAAAAACCCACAAGGAGAAAACCAGTGAGAGAGGGAGTTTGTATTATTTATGAGCATCTAAGAAAATTTGTTACAACATATTCATCTTCAGAAATTTTAATGACAAAATTGTATCGATAACCGTGCCAAGTCTTCACACAAGAAATGAGCAAAACTCCTCAAAATGATTTCCAAAATTTTCTGCAACAAAATACAAGTCTTCTTCTCGATTTTTGTGCCTCGAAATGGCTATACGGATGCCTCAAAGTTCATGCCAACAACAACAACAAATTTCCAGGTGTATTAATAGTTGCACAGCCTCCTAGAAAATTGTGCCAAACTTTCCAAAAGACACACACAACAACCCACCACAATTTATGTGCAATAAAGAGGTTGTATGGACTGTAAAAATCCATATTGTATGGCCTGTGTATAGTGGTTGTACCTTCCTCAAAATACATGCCCAAAACTAAACCGTACAGAGTGTGTAAATTGGTATTGTACGGAAAGTAATTAATGTTTCTCCCTTTTCTCGATTTTTGTGCCAACAATAGACTATACAGACCCCAAAATTCATACTGTATGACCTCTTGTGTATGTTGAACCTCTTGCCTCGAATTTTGTGCTAGTTTCCATCCTTGGAATGTGTTCCCTAGCTCTCAGAAATAGCCTCTTTCTCAATCTAGAAAATATGCTCTTGCTCTCTCTCAAAACTGTCTCAACAACCCACAATGCATGTGCCCTCCTTACCCTAAATGACCTCATGAGGGAAGGTGAAGACTCTCTTCATCCAATGATGGAGATTAGATGAGATCAATAGTGGAAATAAAATGACTTTATCCACCCACTTTCCCTAAGTCTCAAAAAGTCACCTTTTAATTTGTAGCTCACAAATTAAATGACTAGGGTCCACATTAGGCATTTTCTCACCCCTTAGGCACCTAGGTGATGATAAGCACTTTCCTAGGTACTTTTTAATTTAATTTTAACACTCCCTCTTATCGAGGAAAGTGTTACTAACCACTCCAAGCTTGTCCCTAAAAAATACAAACTTGTCGAGTTGCCCAATGCTTTGGTGAGTATGTATGCAACCTGCTCCTTTGCAGATATGTATTGTAGCTCCACAACTCCTCTCTAAGCATATTCACAGATGAAGTGATAATGAATATCAATATGCTTAGACATGTCATGAAAAACTAGATTCTCTGAGAGTGTAATGCAACTTTGATTATCATAGTAAATCACGGTAGGCCTCAATTGCACACTGAACAATCCCACCAGTAACTTGCGAAGCCAAAGGGCCTCACAACTGTCCTGATTGACTGTCATATACTCAGCCTTTGCAGAACTCAAATCCACTAACTTTTTCTTTCGACTGAACCAAGACACAACTGTTGAGCCCAATTCGAAACAACACCCTGAAGTACTCTTCTTGTCACTGAAACATCATTCCCAATTTGAATCTGTATAGCCAACCAAATGAACTCCATCTCCTCTCTAATAGTTCATACCATAATCTATCATACCACAAAGATACCTGAGCACATGTTTTTTTTCCACCTAGTGCACTCTACTAGGCTCCACCATGAACTGATTGAGAGTGTTGACATCAAAACAAATATATGTCTTGGTATTGACCAAATACATCAACGACCCAATCAACTTACTATATAAAGTGGAATCCACCAATTGTGACTCAGAAGCATGAAGATTTTTCCAGTAGGTAATCATAGTAGTGATCATGGGCCTACTGTACTCCATCTAAAATATCCTCAAAATGTCACACACATACTTCAACTGTCCCTGGAATATGTGTCTAGGATCCTGCCAAACCTCCAATCCCAAAAAATAGTGCATCACTCTGATATCAGTCATCCCAAACTCTGAAGCAAGGCTCTTCTTGCAGCTGTTGATGAGTCTCTCTACCCCTGTAATAAAAATATCATCCACATATAGCAAGAGAATGAGATGATCCTCTCCAACCATAATGTAGTATAGGTTGGGATCCACCTCACTCTTCTCAAATCCCAACTATTGCAAATAGGAATCAATCCTCAAATACCAAGCTCTGGGAGATTGTTTCAGCCCATACAATGCCTTCTTAAGTATACACACATGAGACTCTCTCTCATGTACCTCAAAGCCCAATGGATGCTCAATATACACCTCCTCATGTATAAGACCATTCATAAATGTGGTCTTCACATCCATCTGGTGGATCTTCCAACCCATCTCTACTGCAATGGAAATTGTCGACCTGATTGAGGTATATATAGAAACCGATGCAAAGGTCTCATCATAGTTGACTCCCTCAACCTATGAAAACCCCCGAGAAACAAAACAAGATTTGTACTTCTCAATACTACCATATGCAACATGCTTGAGTTTATAGAGCCACTTGGAAGTTACCACTGACTTCCCCTCAGGTCTAGGAACAACTTCCTAGAAATTGTTCTTCATGATGGAATTGTACTCTTCCATCATGTCATCTCTCCAAACCTGTCTACTAGTAGCCTCCTCAAAAGTGGAAGGCTCAAACTCCGAAATACTACTCACCATCACGATGTAGCTACAAAACCTCTTGGGAGGTTTACTCTCTCTCACTGCCTGTCTGGGATTCCCCACTGAACCCTGTGCCTCCCTCAAAGTATCTTGAAGCCACTTGGGATTCCTCCTCTCTGAAGTAGTGTCTTGTAGAGGGGACTCTCACTGCTCAACCCCATCTCCTGAAGACTATGATCCTAAAGTAGACTCTAGAGTACCTAATATTGAACCCTATAGACCAGTAACCTATGAACCTGAACCCTGTGGCCCTGTCACCCGTGAACCTATCGTCACCGTAACTGGTGTCCTCGAACTTTGTGTCACTGTAGTCTATTGTAGACTCACCTGAATCTGAGGTGAAGACTTCTCACCCCTCTATGTTTCTCTAGACTTACTAAAGGCTCTATCCTCCCCAAATCTGACATCCCTCCTCAATACAATCTTCCTCAAGTAAGGAAGGTATATACGAAAATCCCTTGAAGTCTCGTTGTACCCAACAAATATCCCTCTCTCTATCATGGGATCCAAATTTTTCCTCTTCTCAGAAGGGACATGTGAATATGTGATGCACCCAAAAATCCGAAAGTGCCCCACCTCAAGATTCTTCCTAGAAAAATCCTCTCGAGGAGTCATGCTCCCCATTGCTCTGTGTGCACTCCTGTTCTGTAGATAAACTGCAGTGTAGCATGCCTCAGCCCATAGAAATATTGGCAGCCCTTGATCATGTAGCATGGCTCTCACATCCCCAACAATGGCCCTATTCTTCCTCTCAGCAACCCCATTCTACTATGGGTTGTAAGGAACAATCAACTCTCTCCTTATTCCCTCTCCTGCACAGAAGTCCATGAAATCCTTGGAGGTATACTCTCCCCCATTTTCCATCCTCGAAAATCTGATTTTCTTCCCTGTTTGGTTCTACACAAGAGATTTGAACTCTTGGAATTGACTGAAGACCTGTCATTTTGTATTCATGAAGAAAATCCAAGACTTTCGTGAGAAGTCATCAATGAATATAACATATTATAGAAAACTAGTCAATGATGTTTGACGGCAACCCCGCACTCCCAGCCGGCGGTCGCTCCACCAGGACCTTCTCGCTCCACGGCCCGAAGAGCCGATGCTCTTCCAACCCCTCCTCGGGAGTTCTATCACCCACAGTCTTCTCGGGAACCTTCCCTTTTGAAAACTCGGGAAGTCGGGTTTCGCGGACTCGCGGGTCT
>JASDQU010019762.1:0-16797 GCA_032191745.1 Picea mariana
TATTGAAATGCAAAGAACTCTAATAATATCTTAAACATTAACACATGAGACATCCTCCAGGACACAGACCTGAGAGAGAGCCCATGAGTTGGGTGTGTGGTTCCTATCTGAGATAGAGCTTGAACGTTATGTTGGCCTCCTCTGTGCAGAGAGTTGAGATGATACTCCAGATGATTCTCCTGTGTAACGTAGTGAGAAAGAAGATCTGCTGAGTGGGACGTGTCTATGGCTGAGCATAGGTGAACGTGTGGAAAATCTCATGAGTTGGGTGCATCGTTCTGAGACAGAGATGAAACGATGTATTAGCCTCCTCTTAGTAGAGAGTTGAGATGATGTGATACTCCAGATGATTCTCCCGTGTAACGCAGTGAGAAAGAAGATCTGTTGAGTTGGACGTGTTTGTGGATGAGCACAGGTGAATGTGATCCTAGTGGCTGAGCACTAGTGAGTGTGGTTCTCCTGTGAGACACAGTGAGATAGAGATGTGGACATCCCTGTGGCTGAGCACAGATGGATGTGCCCCTAGTGGCTGAACACTAGTGGGTGTATGAGATCCCTTGCTATATTGTTCAAGAGTTAGACTTACCTGTAACCCTATTTGTGATGTAAAGGGTACATGTCGGCCCCACGATAAAGTAAAAGATAATTAATATGATAATTATTAATTATATTTTGAGTTATTGAGGTCAGCCTTGTTGTACCAATAGACACCACTGTTGATAGGTTTAGTCTAATATAAGTAAAGGTAAATTCCCCATTGAGGAATCATATCACAAGTGTGAGTTTGGAAATTTCAGCAAGTACTTACTTCTTGGGAAAAGTGCACACCTCTCTTGGGCGCTAGTCTTCTAGGGTTTGTGAGCACCATTTTGTGTGCTAGTCTTTTATAGTGGTGGAGGTCTTTCTCTTGAAGAATATAGCAAAGGATTGGCTGGGTTCTCTTCCCTTGTTGAGAAGGGTTTCCCAGGATACCTCTTGTGTACTTGTGCATGGTGTTTCTTCTTGTGATCTTAGTTGCTGCAACAAATTGTCTATGGTTTAAGTAAAATGCTAAAAATGGAATGAACTTCATGCTTAAGCCTAGCTTATAGAAAAATCAACAGACAATAGCTTACCGTCTCCCATACTCTGGGTTGCTTGAATGTGATGAACATTGGTTGATCTCTACTGAGAGGAAAATGAGGGGGGCTGTTGAGCTGCCATCCGTGGACATGTTGATCATCATCATCATGGTGTGGATCATGTTCTCCATTACAGGCCTCGAGACATGATCTCCTGCAGTTACCTCTAGGCATGGGGGGGGGTAACAGGCGTATGATAATCATATTCATGACTGCAATAGCAAGAAGTTGTATCAACATATGCATGATAAGTCATCCTTGGGCCCCACTCTGAATGTACAGTGGACTTCCTTGGATGTGGAATTTCAGTGGACGACCAAGTTGAGGAAACATTTGACTTCTAGGTCCTCATACAAACTTAGAGTGTTTTCTTGGTTAGTTATTTATCAAGGTTTTCCTACTAAGGCCACACTTGTGAAGAGTGGCTTCATATATGATAAGTGACTTTCCTGCTCCGAAGTTGAATCATTCAACGACATTCTATAAGAGTGCCAATTGGCATGTCAAAGTTCGGAACATATTCAGTAGAAGTTCTCATACATGTTTTAGGGTACCGTTGATTTGGAGAACAACTCTCCTTACAGACTCCAACTTGCTCATCTTATTGCCTCATGATGGCATGTGGCACTACATTTGAGTTGTTCCTATCTTTTCTCTATTAAAGCTAAGTTGTAGGTTTATTTTTGAAGGCTCTAGTAGTATTGTTTCTACATGTCAAAGGTCATGGTTGGATGAGGCATGGGTGCAAGCTAAGGATAACTTGCTTTTTGCTTATTAGCGGTGCTAAGGATGCTTTGACTACTGCTATCTCGGACCTTATTGGAGCCTTAACTGCAATAAGATAGCATATTATTCTCTGTCTGTGACTCTGTACATAATGTTTTCTAAGTATAAGTATGTTTCAAAAAAATAACTCATCTGGAGATACTTTTGAGGACAGCAAGTCTATTATAGGTGTTTGAAATTATTTGCAGGCATTTGGTTTTGGATATGATTTTTCTTGTCAAACTGTTGGGTCTAATGAGATTATACACAGTTGGATAATATACAAGGTGGAACTAGAGACTGAGGGTGGGAGCACTGTGTTTTTTCAGCTCAATTTCATAGCCCAATTTAAGTATTGAGGATTTAGCTTATACACTTGTAAATTTGACATAGAAACATTGATATATATTATGTAGTATTAGCATTATAAACTATGAAATCATGAATCATGCTATCATTGCCCGTTCTTTACTCTTCTATGACTAACTTACTGATATGTGTTTGCAATTTTACCATAACGATCTATGTATTTTCATCTTTTTCACAATATATTTTTCTGGACTTCAAGTGCTGATTCTCCCACTGTTATGTTTTGTGAATCTAGCACACTTGCAACCAACCTGTACCCACAACTTCTCTCTAATCCCTATTTCTGCCAACTTTGAGTCTTGACACCATAAACTATAACTTTGTATTTGCACCAGGAAATTGGCATTGGTTGCACCTAGACCTCACTTGGAAGGGGGGTGTTAGAAAACTTCCATGTATTCTCCATGTATTTGGATCTTGAACCAGCAACTTCATTTTCAGGAACTGCGGCAGCAATCTCTTCAAGATCTTGGGCTGAAAGCTTCAAACTCAATGACCCTATGTTTGCATCTAGATTCTTCATTTTTGTTGTTCCTGCATGGTATTCATGCTAAATAAGTTTCAATGCTGTATTTATCTAATCACAAAAACCTCTGTTGCACTTTCATTGCATGGCTGAGTTTCATTTACCTGGAATTGGAACAACATCATCCCCTTGATGAACAACCCATGCCAATGCAAGTTGTGCTGGGGTGCATTTATTCTTGTCCGCAATATATGAAACACGGTCAAATAGAATTTTGTTTTTTGCCAGATTCTCCGGTTGAAACCTTGGATGACCAGTCTACAAAAAGAAGATAATTATATATCAATTGAAAAGGAAATCATAAAAAAATTGATGATCAGTTTCCAAACAAAAATATGGTATTTATGCTAACTATGTGTAAACTAGCATAGATCTATCTTAACACTGGATCTATTAAGCACTGAGAGGGATAAAAAAAAACTAGGCACAAACCTCTCGATGCTTAAACAATCTGGGATTAAGATGGATTGATGCTAGTTTAATTTTTTTTTAGGTTGGATTTTTTTTTTCAGCAATAAAATATTTTTCATTTTATTTTATTATTGTTACCCAAGTTCATATGTACACAAAGATCTCTCCAACAGGGGTAAAAGAGCACCTCACTTCTCTCGGTGCAGTTATCAAGGAAAAAAACATGCAAAGTTCTTCAAACATGTATTGAATGCCAATCTTGAAATGAGAACTTGAAATTTCAGTTACCACGGTATGATGTAGTCCTGATCAGGCTTGGATTTTTACAGCTATACCTGCTTTCTAGTCAAAACTGATTAAATGGCTTTGAGTATTAGATTGATGGCCAAATCAACTTATGTATCCTAAGATTCCATAATCATCTGAATCTGTCCAACTTACACATTTTGAAAAATCAACAAGGTATTGTCAATGTGCTTCATAAACTTTATGTGCAAAACAATGGTTCTATCATTTCACATCAAAGCAACCTTTGATGGGTATTTCACCATCATAAAATGATCGAAATGGTTAAAATTAATCTCTTTCATCAAGAGCTTATTAGGGATTAATACTTACATAAGGGCATATCTAACCTATGGATCAATAAAGTGATGATCTAAGCAAGAAAAAAGTAAGCTCCTATCATCAGATTTAAAGCTGAGATTCAAGCACCATTCGACATTGACTGGAATTGAAGATAGGCTAGGTCAGGGTCTGACATGATGTTAGAACATGTCCCTTTTCAAAACCCTCAAGTGGGTAAGCATACTGCCATCTCTGACTTTTAATTAGAAAAGAAAATATTATATTCACAGAAATATATTTGCAAAGGTGAAAACAACAGTGAAAAGTCACTGGTTGGTCAGGGTCTACCAACCAATGCCCCGTTGGCGAAAGTGCCATCTTTGACTTACTGACTCTTCTGAGAATTCATTCCAAATGAATTCTTATTAAGAAGTGCAGTACACGTACACTAACTTAAAAGAAAAATGTCGATCACATACCCTCATATGTGATAGAATCCAATGAAAATGTTGCAATCTCATCAATCCTGAAATCCTAAAAACTGTTAAGTTTGTTGAATTTTGAATGGGATATGAAATTCTACTTTCTCCATATGAAGTTCGATGAGGTTGGAACTGTTGCCCCCTCAAGGGAAACTACTTCCAGATTACCCTCTCAAGGGTACATTGATGCTACTTGGATGAGCTCTCCTGCTAATATATGTCAATTATGGCATGATCTTCAAGTCATTCTAGCCTGACATCATTCATGAGCTCCTTCAGATAGCTCTACCATGGTATATTAGTTTCTATGCTTTCCACTTCAAATGATATGTGCTCGTGCAGATGGTACTTCATGCTTTCAGTGGATGTGATATGATTTCATGTGTGGGTTTCTTATCTAGAAGTGGTGTGATGGTTTCTAACCTATCGTGAAAGTAATTAACATTGATTATATCTTATAACACTTCTTAATGCTAATAATTTTATTATTTTGTCTCGTTTTATCATGGGGGGACACGTTATCCTTAGATAAATGTCGTCTTGACTTAGGACTAATTGTACTATTGGTGATTAACAGGGACAAACCTATTCCATCTCCCCCCCCTAGAATAATCCAGGTAAATGTACTAACGGCCCCAGCTCTAGTTCGAATCGGTATGACCCCATTGTATTTAATGATGACCCCCCTCCCCATGAGGAACCCCCTATCGTAGAACAAGAGAGTGCTCAGAATCTTCCTGAAGTTCCCCCAGAATGTTATCCTTCCAAGGAAAGCATTATCTCCTCCCTGAAGAACTCCCCAATCCCCCCTGAGTTTCCCCCATCCTCTTCCATCCCCCTTGTCATCCCTATGATTGAAGGTCCACTCTCAGACTTTGGAGAAGACTCATAAAAGGAGTCGGCCATTAGCGAACTAGTAAAGAAAGTGGGTCATCAGTCAAATAAGAAGAAACGAGAAGCGGAAGCAAACAAGGAAAAATAAAGAGGTACACAACCAACTCTTGATGGGGTATTCGCCTAACAAGAAAGAGGTCCTCAAACACACAACAACTCTAACCCTTCCAAGGGAGGGGTCCCTAAATCCTCTCATAAATGATGAAAGTTCTTTCTTGGAATTGTAGGGGCCTCAGGAGTCCCTCAAAATCTGATTTAGTCAAGTCTTTAGTAAAGAAGGAGAGACCGGAGGTTCTACTTCTCCAGGAAACCAAGTTGAAGGAAGATGATGTCCTTCATCTCAGCTCGAAATTTTGGAATGCCAGCCAAGGAATAACAGTTAGTTCAAGAGGTACTTCGTGTTGATATTATGGTAGCTGCGAGAGGTATTAACCTCCACGTGTAACCTTGACAAGAATAAAATATTCCGGGAAGCAAGAAGAAACCCTATAGCATTGGACATAACCCTAGAAGACAAGTCGGCTAAAGGAAATATTTAATATTGAGTTTTTAGCCTCCAGAATGAGAAGTTGGCCCAGACAGCTAAGGAGAAGCAGTATAAATACAGGACACCATAGCTCATTTGACACACACAGCTCGCAACTGCAGAAATGTAAGAGTGTGCACTGCAGAAACTGAGTAAGTGCCCAAGTCTGGAGAGTAGTTGCAGTTGCAGCTACTGCAACCTGTATTCTCGGTTTAGGCATGGACTTTCTATTGGTTATGGTTTGGACTTTTTGCCATTTGTGCTAGCTCTGGAGAGAGGTACGCTACATTGATTGGCTATTAGGCCTAGGGCTTTCTTCTGAAACTATTCTTTGTCAAGGTTAAGGTGCTCAGGGGTGGCTTCGGCCTATGGTTAGGTGACAATATTGCTATATTGTCTATGGTTAAACGAGCACACCTATTATTTCTAACAGGTTATGGGCCCACCCTATCTTCGGAAAGTCTAACCACTGAAAGATAGATTGGGAGGATTTGCTCAGTTATAGTTGCAGTTGCAGCCAGTTTTTGCTGCAGCAACGAAACCCTAACCCTCTTGTCGAGGCACCTTAATTGAAGAGATTGACCTAATTTCTGGATAGCCTAGTGTGCCCTAACTTGGCGCACCTCCTGGTACTCTCAGCAAGCTAAGACGCCAAGTTTGAGTTTTTGGTCAAAGTCAAAGGTTGACCAAGTCAAAGTAGTCATGACTTACTCTATGAAGTCAGAAAACAAGTTAGAAGGGGCTTCTAACTTCAGAGCATGGAAGACAAGGATTGACCTCATCCTTGCCAAGAATAAAGTGTTGGATATCGTGAAAGAAAAGATCGTGGAACCACAACTTGAAGAAGGAAAAGAGAAGGAACCTCAGAACGTTGCAGTTATGGAGAAGTTCAAAGACAATTGCATCAATGCCATGAGTATCATAGTGGACTCTGTAAAATACCACTTGATACCCTACATCTCTCATCTTTACTCATCTAAGAAGATGTATGATGCCCTAACTAATCTCTTCTCAGTCAGAAACATTGGACAAGTAATGAGTCTGAAGAATGAGCTTCGTGACATGAAAATGAATGATGATGAAAGCATAATATCATACTTTGTGAGAATCTCTTAGTTAAGAGATCAACTACAAGCTATTGAAGAAATCATTTCAGAGAAGGAACTGGTAAATATAGTACTCAATGGTCTTCCCAAGACATGGGATGCATTTGCTGCAAGCATGAACACAAGAAAGGATTATCCCACATTTGAAGAACTCTGGACTTGTTGTGCACAAGAAGAATCAAGGATTAATGCAAAAGAGAAACCCCAAAAGAAATACGATGATCAAGCTTTCACAACAAGGTTCAAGAATTTCAGGAATAAGAAGTTTGGCTCAAGGCAGAAACCAAATCAAGAAAAGGATATGTGAAAGATACAACGCTTCAATTGTCGAAAATATGGTCACTACAGGAACCACTGTCCTGAGTTAAGAAAAAGGAAGGAAACAGACGAAGCAACAATTGCCGACGAAAGGGAACCCTCAAAGAAAGTCAAGCAGGATAAAACATAGTTCTTCTTCTAAGTCAAGGTAACAATATTCTTCAAAGCTCTTGTATATATCATGTTTACATAGTTCCTGTACATATCATGTATATCTATTTCTTAGAAGAAAATATGTTCAAGGAAAACAATACCTATGGAAGAATAAAAGGATAAAGGATTATTATTACGATGACTACAAGCCAAGCAATACACATGAAAAAGATGAAGTATGTTGACAATCTTTGGTAACAATTCCTGTGGAATCTATTATATAAGTAACAACTGCCAGATAAGCCGAAATCAGAATCAAACCTGAAGAGACCCAGAAGAAGTCAAAACAAAAAGAAATCAACAATCAAAAGGAAATTAGAAAAAGATTTGTGACACTTTGCAAAATGCAATAAGGATGCAGACAAAAGCGTGGACTCTCTTAGACGGAGGGAGATGATTACAGAATTCCAAAAGAAGAGCATGCATTCATGTATGAAGCAAGGATTAGGAGGGAGCTAATCCTAAATAATATGATCCATTGAGGATTATGAAGTATTTATCCTTGTTCCCATTGAAAGTAGCAACATGATAAGCAGCACGTGTTCAGAAGAAGTCTTCTTCGAAAAGAAGCCTCAAAGTATCCTTGGCTGTCCATCTACATCCATGATCCTATGATGAAAGGAAGAAGTTGTAATCTTCAGGGCATGGATCTATAGAAGACTCCATGGACCCAAGAGCTAAAGTGAAACATGAGGAAGAACATGAAGATTCCAAGAAAAGCCAGAACAACCAGTTATTATACCGATAATCACGAGACTATCAGCTTGGTTTGAACCCACTAGAAGCAATCAAGCAGAATAAATGGAAGTTAGATGAAGAACAATAAGAAATTGTGAAAAAGGGTTATGAATGGAAGCATTGCGAGATTCAGAACTAGAGGTTCTTCCAGAAGGAGGAGAAGACTATGATAACAACTTGTTTTCGTAAACCAGATATACCTCTATCTGAGCTATTATATCTCTTGCAGTATCCATGGATTGAAGTTTACATCAGTTGGTTGTAAAAGACTGTTCTCCCAATAGAGCATTTGAGAAAGAAGCTTATTTAAAGCAATCTCAAGTTTTTGAGGTATACCAGAAAGAGACCCATGTATGCAGATATAAGAAGACCTTGTATGGATTCAAATAACTTGATTGCAGAGTATCTCATATACAGTAGAAGCGTGGTGAAAACTTTCTATGACAGAGATAGAGTATCAGAATAGTTACTCAAAAGTCTGGGATGATGGATTGTTAATCCATGGCAAACTCTCATGATGACATAAGAAGTGCTACTTGGATATGTTTCAATTTGAGCCTTGCCACGATGTCATGAGCTAGCAGGAAACAGAAGTGTTGAATTCGACCATGATATATATTGTAATGATCAGATCTACATAAAGCCTTCAGAGAAAACCAGTGTTCCATAACAGACCAAAGTACATTGAGATAAATCATTACATTCTCCGTGATGAAGTCCAGAAAAGAGAAGTGGTTCTCCAATATATCTCCACAGATGAGCACATAGCAGATATTTTGGTAAAACCTTTGTCCAAGATGAAAAGTTTGCAAGCTGGGGCTCGTGGAGACGACTTCCTTATTGAAAAAGGAAGAGATTACTCCCAGGTTGGGAGGGAGCACTGATGTGTTATTGATTTATGGACAGTTATTTCTCAGTTCGAAAAATGGTCCAGGATGAGCAGTTCCTTTCCAGTTCGAAAAGTGGTTTGAGATTTCTGGCGGACAAGCATTTTCCAATTTGGAAAATGGTCCAGATTGGACAATCATTTTCGTAATGAAAATGGTTCGATAGATTGTTGATGTACCATAGACAACGATTCCCCTTGTGGCTAATGTGGGGGAATGATTTAGGACAGTCATTCTTCTTGGAAGTCACTCTGAGTAGTGGTCAAGTAGAATGGTCCGCCTCGCCTGGTAGTCATTCTTTCGAAGTTCACAATTGTGAGCAGTTTCAAAGAATGGTCCGTTTTGGAGGTTGGTGTTGGACAGTCATTTCCGTTAGGAAACAGTCCGGACAATCATTCCCTAGGGCAGACTCATTCTCTTCAGGTTGCACTATGTTTAGTGCCAGAGGAATGGCCTAGTGAGGTGAATGGTCCAAGTTCAACAATCAAGGATAGGCATTCCCTAGGGGAGACTCATTCTATCCAGGTTGCACTATTTTTAGTGTCGGAGGAATGGCCCAGTTAGGTGAATGGTCCAGGCTCAGAAATCAGGGACAATTATTCTTCTATGCTTGAGAAGAATAGTCCAGATAGCCCATGGTTGATGTTTTACTTTCTGAGGACAAATGCTCTTCCAGATCTCACAGATGTGAGTGGAAGAATGGCCCAGATGACTCAGTTTATATCATGATATTGTTTTTATGCATGTCGATATCAGATGATATGATTGCTATGGAGACTGTATGTCTCTGGATAGTAGATGTATGCTACTGTGGTGGATGTGTTCCACTGGTTGTGACTATGTGTCACTGATTAAGTAGTCGTGTGCTACTTGGTGTGGTTGTGTACCACTGGATAGTAGTTGTGTACTACTATGGATAGACATAGTTGTTTTCTATTTAATGACATTGTTCTGATTGCCATGTAGACTATCAGTAGTCTTGAAAATGATTATCAACTAGATGGATGGTCAGTGTACTAATGGACAAACATTCTCCAGACAGAAAATGGTCCAGGAAATTTATTCTTCTAGGACGTATGTCTGGATTAGAAGAATAGTCCTTGTAGCCCATGGTGTCACTTCCAGCATCTGTTGGAATAGTTATTCTTCTAGGACATATGCCCGAATTAGAAGAATGGTTCTTGTATCACTCTGTTGAGTGAGTGACTTATTCAGCATCATGCCTGATTACTCAGATGGAGTATGGTTTCAAGAGATGATGCAGTTGATGTTGTCAGATGATACTGATAGTGATGATGGTGCTCGTGATCTAATCATGAGATAGCATGTATGGCTATGATGATGCTACCGGTTGAATGGTATGTTTGTGCTCAAGACCATTGCTTTCAATACCTCCCTAGCTAGGAGGGAGTGTTGATATTATGGTAGCTGCGGGAGGTATTAACCTCCACGTGTAACCTTGACAAGAATAGAATATTTCGGGAAGCAAGAAGAAACCCTAAAGCATTAGACATAACCCTAGAAGACAAGTCGGCTAAAGGAAATATTTAATATTGAGTTTTTAGCCTCCAGAATGAGAAGTCAGCCCAGATAGCTAAGGAGAAGCAGTATAAATACAGGACGCCAGAGCTCATTTGACACACACAGCTCGCAACTGTAGAAATATCAGAGTGCGCACTACAGAAACTGAGTAAGTGCGCAAGTTTGGAGAGTAGCTGCAGCTACTGCAACTTGTATTCTCGGTTTAGGCTTGGAATTTCTATTGGTTATGGTTTGGACTTTCTGTCGTGTGTGCTAGCTCTGGAGAAAGGTACGCTACATTGATTAGCTATTAGGCCTAGGGTTTGCTTCTAGAACTATTCTTTGTCAAGGTTAAGGTGGTCAAGGATGGCTTCGTCCTACGGTTGGGTGACAATATTGCTATATTGTCTATGGCTAAATGAGCACACCTATTATTTCTAACACATCAAGGGGTCTCTACACGCTTTGGAACCCTAGATTTTTTCACCTAGAAAGCAACCAATCCACTCAACACTAGTTGTGGGTCAACCTCTCTCATGTGGTGACAAGGGAGGTTCTCTAGGTGGTCAATGTTTACATGCCGAACAAATCTCACGAAAAATACCTCTGTTGGGATTCTCTTCTTGCCCTTCTGAACTCGAATATGAATCCCCGCTTCATAATCTTTGGGGACTTCAACACAACCCTTCACCCCAAGGAAAAAAGGGGCGGTAGTCTGGTCTGAGATCCCTCAAGAGAACACATGGAGGACCTGATCTTCATCATGGATCTTTCTGATATCAAACCAAAGAAATGCAGGTATACATGGTCAAATAAGTGCTTGGGCCTTGGATACATTGCAACCTATCTAAACAGATTCCTGGTAAGCAACTCTTATCTTGAGGGTAATCTTTTTTTCTCTTCGTTCACTCTTCCTTGGGGAGGTTCTGACCATCGACCAATCTCCCTGATCCTGTCCGAGATTGGGGATCTAGGTCCAATCCCCTTTATATTCAATCCCTTATGGGTGCAATATCCCTCCTTCAATTTAATATCTAATTCATGGTGTTGTTGGGTAACGAGATCCCCTATCCACATTTGGGAGGAAAAAATGAAGAGAACTAAGCAATCCCTTAAGGAGTGGGTCAGATCAGAGTATTAATCTCCCACTTTGCAAATGGCCTCCCTTCTCAAAAAAGTGGAGTCCTTCTAGGTGAAGACAAAACAGGGGACAATCATAGGGGAACTGCTTCAAGAAGAACAACAAGCCTTCTAGCAATACCATAGCGCCTTCAGAGTGGAGGAAGAAAATTGGAGGCTGAAATCTCAAAGTTTGTGGCTAAAAGCGAGGACAGGAACACTAAATTCTTCCATAGGAAAACCAGAGCCCAATTGTGGAAGAATAATGTCAAAGAAATTGTGAGAGAAGATGGGTCGACAACCTCCTCATTTGCCCAGATAAAAGAAGCTTCCTTTTAGCATTTCAGATAATTATATTCTGAACCGCCCCCCTCCCATCAAGAGTATGTTGCTCAATTGTTGGACCACATCTCACAAGTTATCACCCAACAAGACAACAAAATGCTTTCAGACCTTGTTGAGGAATCATAAATTCTTAAAGCCATTCAACAAATGGAATCGGATAAAGCGCCTGGGCTTAATGGTTTCTCAGCCCATTTTTACAAAATCTGTTGGAACACCATCAAGTTTGACTTAGTTTGTATCGTAAGGTATGTTCAAAAATCAGCTCGCATGGGACGAAGCACCAATTCCTCTTTCCTGGTACTTGCTCCTAAAGAGGTATGTTACCCCCCCCATGCCTAGGGGTAACTAGAGGAGATCATGTCTTGGCACGCAATGGAGAACGTGATCCCAACCATGATGATGATCAACATCTCCATGGATGACAGCCCAACATCCCACATCATTCACCTTTACAGCTATAGGTCAACCAAGGCTCATCACATCCAAGCAACCAAGAGTATGGGAGATGGTAAGCCATCGTCACCATGAGGTTTGTTAGTCCTTTTATACAAAGAGTTTTGCTTAATTTGTCGAGCATGTAGAGGATCTTTGGTTGAAGTTGGATAATGGAGCACTGGTTTGAGAAATTGTGTCAGTTGCCTTGTTTCACATTGGTGATCAACTACTGTGCCCTAGTCTCATGTTGTCACTGCCCAGGGAAAAGGGGTATTTCTGGGGGGCCCTCACAAGCGTAATGTTCCATTCCCCTCCATACTTAAAACTTTCCATCCTGGATCCTCTCATAGTGTACTAAACTTTAGCAATAGGTCATGGTCCATTCTCTCATGAGAAGAGGGGCTAAAGGCCCAAAGGTTGATTTCAGTTGCTATTAAAAGAATAAGAAACTGATGCTAAAAAAAGAAAGGAAGGATAGCAATAAAGGACTAACAAAACCCATTCTAAACTTGAGCTCTACTCTTTCAGTTCTCACCCTGGTCCCAAATAGCAATGCTAAAGCTTGAAACCTTATAAAAGGGGACTTGCAAATATGATAAAGCAGACTAGAAAGATGGTTGATAAAGGGGTTTGGAAAAAATAGCACGTAAATATGGGGTAACTCAAGAGCAAGCACACCCTCCACAAAGGTGCTCATAGAAATGGATTTAATGACACCATCAGCCATGAACTAAGCCCCAAAACCATATCACTATCACACTTACTCTTGAAGGGTTTTTACTTTCCCTGTCACTCTCAGGACCTGTTATCGCGCAATTTGTACTTGTCCCAAAGGGAAAGGTTAAGGGAAGGCAAACTGGCGTAACAAGAGGTTATCCTATCACTGTCACCTCAACAAGATACCTCTTTCTATTTAGAGTTGACGGCCCAAGGGAGACGTCCCCAGTGACCTGGGGGTTTGAGAGGGCAAAGGTTAAAGTGTCTATGAAAGTATCCCCTCTCTCAAGTCAAACTGATCAGAAAGTCCCAAGGCTTTAACCAATGAAGTAATGAAGTGCTTAGATGTACCTACCCAGAACAAAGCAACAATAAAACGATATCTTTTGCAAGTACAACTCGTTGTTAGTACTTCATAAAACCATGGACTTATCAATAAAAGCAATAATTGATGTTTGATGAAGCAAACAAAATTTTATAACAGCAGTGTTTATAAGATGATAGCTTCACAATAAATGCCTTGAAAGAGCTTCACAATGACCCAAAATAATCACTCATTAATTACAAAGTATTAGCATTTGTCAGAAGCTAATTAGGTAGTGTATAAATCAAATTTACAATTGCTTTAGGGTGCCTTTAATGCTGCAATAGATGGTTGTAGATTACTTTTGTAACAATAACAAGTAGGTTAGTAAATTAGTCTATTCTAGGGTTAGGATAAGTTAGTAGAGAGCTTGGGGTAAAAGATTTGAGAGTAGTTTTTATCAATCACTCGATTGTAAGGCTTAGATCAGTGCTTTTAGGGTAAATGGAGTCTCTTTTAGCAGAGGCAATCTTGAAGGAACAAATTGATAATAAGAGAGCTAGAGACAAGAAGGTCAATGATTGAAGTGGTGGTAGCCCAAGGCTTCAATCACTAAGCCTTAGGGGAAAATGGCCACTAGGAAGTAGGTAACCCTAGGCCCTAGTGGTTTTCCTCCTTTAGCTCAAAGATGAAGTAGATGACGACTAGATGAAGCAAAAAGTGCAAGGGTGTTGCAATGGCAAGGCCCTTAGCAAAAAAAACTTCAAGAAAATCGATTTTCTAGCATAATCTAGTAGGTCAAAGTTATTAAGGCAAGAAAAATAACACGTGCTTTAGCCTCCTAGGGTTTTAACCTAGCAATTTCATAATCTTAGAATAAATGCAAGATAAATACAGCCATAACCATTCAATGAATAAGAATTGCAGAAAATTTACTTACATTCACCAAGAATCATCTAGCAATAAGCCTAGTTGAACACTTCCACCAAGAAAAATGCTAAAATACTCCAAAAATAGCCTCCTTCAAGAAGTGCGCACTAAATTTCAGCCAAGAAACCTTAATTAGGGTGCAGATTTCAGACCTCACTTAAATGTGAGTGAAAGATGATGGAAAATAAGAATGATTTTTCCCTTATTTATACAGTTATAATGACCAAAATTAAGTCAAAAAGGCCGACATGGCTAGTTTACATGTAATATCCAGTTTTTACATAAAAATGACAATTTAAACCATAAATCAAGCATAATATGTGACGTCATGCCCCTTTAGGGTGACATTAGGCCTCTCTGGTGAAACGTTGGCCTCCAAGAGCAAAACGTTAGGCCTCCCAAGGCCTCTGGATCAAGCCACACGTGCCACTTGGCACATAAATGCCTCCAAAGTGTCCATCAAACGTTGGTGACGTCAAGGGTCACAGAGGTGACGTCATGGTCCTTTCAAGGCCAACATCATAGTAGGAGGGCAAGACCCCCCTGGGTCCATGCCTGTCAGACTGTCTCTGGTGGAACGTCGTCTTCTCTCTCTAGTGCAAGCCTCTGACCTGTCTTTGCCCCTGGTTGGGGTCTCAACATCCATCTGGTGGGATTTTAGCCCTATGGAGGTCCGAACTAATCATCTCCCCATGTGTACCTGTTTGTCGGGTGTGGCCCTGCAACAACAAGAAGTACGCCCTCCATGGGCTCATAAGTCACAGGGATCATAGCAATGTCAATCACATATAATAATCAAGTTATCTAAACATGTGCACAAAACCCCCCTTTCCCAGACAAGTGCTCAAAGACGTTATGCTATTGTACAAGCTAGGTTTGGAGAGGATGTCAGGAGGTCCTACTGGACTAATTCTCATTGGATGTGGGATGTTTCCAGGTGAAGACAAATCTAGGCCATGTAAGTGGATGAGGTGGTGTAGGGATGTTTGAGCAATGGGTGCAATGATGACAAAGGAATGTATGGCTTACCTGTGGGTGCCTTTGAAGAGGGTGAGTTGCACCTTGTCATGGATGCAAATGTTTCCAAGCCCATTCAATGCCCTTTATCTTTTTATCTTATTGTTTTTTCTTTCAAGAGACTAGTAAGGGGACATTGCCCTAGCGTGGTGACCAGTGGTGACAATGTTACCCACAAGTATTTCACGGAGATGAGAAGGTTGGCTCGTGATGAGATCCCCTTTCTCTTGGCTATGCCACCAAAAGCTACTACCCTGGCGTGGTGACCAACTGAATGGTAGTGTTATACCGCTACATGCCCATGGACCTAATAGGCTCGCTCGTGATGAGACCCCCTATCCTCCAACTAGGTCTTGATTTTATTATTTTATGGGTCCCTTTGTTTCTTGCTGAGAAGCTTTTTATTGCTTTCTCGGGGATCCCTGGGTGAAGCATCTGAAGGTTTTGTTCTTTTGGCTTTTATCTTTTGCCAGCTTCTTTTACCCTCTAGGCCTTTGGCCCCTTCTTCCCACAAGGTAAGGTACAACCCTTTGCTAGCTTGGAAAACCCAATGCCTGAACCAATGTAGGGGATGGAAGAGAGGGAAAAGATGAAAAGTGATAAGTATGGTGGGAATGGACGATGACCTTTCATGAACCCACTCAGTGGCAACTCAAACCCTATGGGAACCAACTTGCTAGGGCATCCTGTCATTCCCCCCTAGGTGTGGACAAGTGGAAAGGCATAAAGTCCAAGCACACGTCAGAAGTAAAAACAATTAAATGCACATATTCAATTTTTTTGAGAATCAGAGTGACACATAACATGATACCTGGACTCATTACCTCATGGAGCAAGACCCATTGTTGCTAAAGGACTAGGCCAATGGGATGGATGTTGTTGTTGCTGACAAGATGGAGGCGCTGAAGAAGAAGGATGGGCCCTCTAGGGCCAGGCTCAAGTCAATATGGCTCTCGGTACTCCATGTCTAGGACCTGTGGGCCTCAAGACATAACCTCCTTAGTTATCCCTAGGCTAGGGGATAACATCTGGCTCCAACTCGGGGACATGTGCTCACCGTAGAGCGCATGAGAACCTTAGCATCTCTGGCATGACCTGTGATCTGCTTAATCTCAACAAAAAATCATTAGTAATCATCTGGGGTGGTGATATCACCCCTGGCTCATATATGGTATAGAAAATGAAAGTAAGCAAGCATATATACAAATTGAAATACAACTACTCTAGCATGAAATGCAGATGGTATATACAATTAATGCAAATGCCTAACTACTTACCTCTACTTACCTATTGGTTGAATGCTAGGTGTATTCAAATAACCAGTGAAACCATCCTAGTAATGTCTCATAATACCTGCCTCTGTGCTTCATGATAAACCAAAACAATAATAAGTCAAGCACAAAAATAACATGAGTTAGAGAATGTCCCCGAGGTGTAGGACAGTCGGTGACGGAGTGTGTTGTTAAGCCACTCCGTGATGTTAAAGTCACCGGTTCGAAACTTGCGGGGACAAAAAATCCAACCCTTAACATGGTTGGATTTTTTG
>JASDQU010019763.1:0-21163 GCA_032191745.1 Picea mariana
TGTAGTACTTTGGGACCTGCATGCCTCAATGGCAGGCCTCCTCACATTCGACAGTGGGTTTACATCATTGACCCCTGATCGAATGATTCCTCGGATGTTCGACCTCAGCTCATCTATTCACATTCGCTGGAATGTACTTGGGTACCTTGGGAATCATTGATATTAATGGTGATCTCCCTCGCACTTGTTAACGATTTACCTCATTGACCGGTAATCAAGTGGTTTCTGCCATGTTCGACGCCAAAACATCTATTCACATGGTTAGATCCGTGCCATATTGGGATTGGTATGAAGACCCTGGGGTGAGTAATTCACTTTGATATATGCCTCGCCCAGGTTGCGAAGGAGTTCTGGACTAAAAGCACATATACTGTTACATAGATCCACTTTGTATTGGTCGTGGCTATGTCGTGTCATCTCGTAGATCCACTGTGTATTCTTCGTGGCTACGATCATTCCATGTCATTAGAGTATAGATCCACATTGTATATTTGGTGGCTATACCTTTCTTATCAATACAATTATGGATCCGCAGTGTATTTTATGGCGGCCATATCCTACTAAGTCTTGATCACCCAAGCATAGGTATGCCTGCCTTGGGTTTTTGAAATATGTCATGATATTTGTTGGATGTTTGTGTGCAGCTTTCGTCAGGTTCTCCGAGTCTATACCCTTGCTTGAAGGTCGACAAAGCATTTCAGTTATCAGTTCCTATCTTCTAACTTCATACTTTGGGGGGCAATCTGTTACACATCAAAATTACTCACTTTGATAGTGTCGCAAGTGTCGTCATTATAAAGGTTGCAAGTGTCGCATTTTGCTGAGAAGGTCGCAAGTGTCGTATGTTTCTCACAAGTGTCGCAAGAAAGCATGTTTCCATGATGCCTATGTCGTTCCCATAACGACATGAGAAAGACACTTGAAACACCTCAAACATCTGATTTGGAAGAGGAGAAATGAGTCAACAAGCTTGCAAACCTTTCTCCATCTGAAAGCACCTCAAAAACTAAGTTTTTGGAGAGGAGCGCTCCCCCTTACACTATCTCGGAGCGTCGGCGCTCCTCATACATTGTCAGGGAGCGTTATAACGCTCCTTGGCCCTTTTGAGGGAGCGTTATAGATTTTAAGAGCGCTGGCGCCCCCTAAAGCTTACTAGGGAGTGCTACAACGCTCTGATGGCCCTTTTAAGGGAGCGCTACCTATTCTGGGAAGTTGTTAAGCTGTCGAGATGAATGGGGGAAGCTTCTTTTCATTCTTGGAAGGCAGTTGAGCTTGAATCCCTGATCAAACCATGATCTTAGGACAGGTCCTCAACTGAAGGGGGAAAATCCTCACCTTCCCCAAAGATATCTCAAGATTGTTGAGCCTCTCCAAGGCTATATAAGCAAGCTTTCTAATGGTCAAAGGGGGATGCAAATTGGAGAATGATGTCAAACTTATGATCTTATAAGTGAGGACTGGAAAGGGAGAATTACAACAAAATTATGATCTCATAAGTGGTGTTGGAGCTGATAATTGGAGGAAGAATTGGATATGTGAAACTTATGATCTTGGAGGAAACTTACAGTCAGCCAAAAAAGAGAAATCATCGAAGCTGTTGTCATCCAGGTTGTGGATCGTTTAGGCAAGGGTTAGATGAAGAGGATTTGACAAAGCTGTCACATTCGCATCTACGATTGTAAGAATTGTTGTCGTTATTCTCATTAATATGACACGTTTGGCCTGTTTCTTTCTAGTTTGTGTTTGATGTTACATAAACTTATCATTTAAGTGATAGATCTGTTTTCAAGCTAATGTTAGTAGAGTAGGAAGCGATCGTATCTTGTTTTGTCCACAGACCTCAGCGAGGAGAAAAGGATTGGAGCATGACTTGGAGCATGCAGGGACAAACGTCGGTTAAAAGGTACCTCTATCATCCTTCCTTCTCATGCATTAGGCTTAGATAGATTTGAGAGAAATTCAGTGTCCACGTTAAGCACTTTTCTGTCTAGGGTTAAGGTCAAGCTCTAGAGGTCGATCTACTTGTCCGCAGGCAGATTTTCCTACAACAGTGTGCACCACATTAGATATAAAACTCACCAAGATAGTTCACCATAAGACATTTTCACAAGACAGAGATATCAAATTGCTCTAAGAGGGAGGAAATTTCATCAAAGTAGTTTTCTCACAATGGGAGAGTTATATGAAAAATGAAATGAAATGATTCTTGTTTATAAAAATCCTCCTAAATGTGTTTGTCGACTTAAATTTAGGGTAAACCTAAAAACGATGGGCCAAAAACCCTTATTTTTCCCCTTTACATCATAAATTCAAATTTAACTTTTAAAAATTGCACATAAGAAACCCTAGTATGACGTCATCCCTCTCTAGGGTGACATTTTGAAACTTTTCAGGTGGACATTAACCTTGGGTATGATTCATTGGGCCTCCAAAGGCCTTCTTCCCAAGCACTAGGGTATTCTCCATCAAGCTGACTCTTCTCCTCTACAAAAATGCAATGTGTCAATAATCAACACCTCCACCACCACAACCTTATCCCTAGGGTGACATCAATCCCTCCAAAAGTGACATTTTGTCCTCCAAAGAAAAAACATTCGGCTAGTAGGGGTAGGTGAGGTCCTGCATGGTTCCTTATTTTTCCTCCAAAGGAAATTTTCATCTTGCTTCTTTTCCCAAGGAGTGAGTCATGGTCTCTAGCATATGGGCTTTAAGCCCTAAGGAATCCCAAGGTAGGATTGTTCTTCCAAAACTATCGACCAACTAGGTCCTACAAAGACAATGAATATACCCTCCAAGGGTCTCAAGTCAAATGCATCAGGATAAGTAAATCAAATCAATAAAATATCCACCTAAGTGTGTTCGTAAAAAAATCACCTTATAAAACTGGGCCAAGGAGTCCATCTAGGGGAATGCTCACCTGGGGCGCACAAGTCAATCACCTAGGTGAAACACACTTTCATATTTTAATGATCAATTAAGAATATGTAAATAAATGGTTCCCTCAGTCTATAATGTGATCCAAGACTCTAATAAATCATTCTTACCTTTCCTTCTAAAGCTATATGTCTCATTTGTTTTATTTTCTGAGTTTGCAATTTACGTTTGCTGCAATTTCGTTTTTGGGGTTTCTGAGAAATAACTAGTGCACCTTCCTTGATGGTTTCATCCTGGTGACTCCTTTATCCATTATTCCACCTTTGAGAGCCAACTTATTCCATTATCTATCCAGTCTCTCAGGGAGAAAATCATTTTCCATCAAGTTTTTTGAGGCAGAAGGGAGGGCGCACCAACCTCGGGTTTGACCCTTGTTGATTTCTCCTTTGTGAGGATGAAGTGAGTGTGCCCTATTCTATGTCTATAATGAGCCTCTCCCACTGATCCTTAGGAATCACATAGAGCTATACAAACCCTCTTGGCCACTCTTAGATCATCCCGACTTTGGATCTCCATTGCTTGGTAACCAAAACCAATGGTGTGTCCCTATTTCGATTTGCGCCCCTGAGGATTTTTTATCAGAAGTTGGACTATGGATTGTGTGGTCAATTTCTCATATGGATCACCTTCTTGGGAAGATAAATTGGTATCATATCCTTTATATCCATGGAAAATCTTCCGATCTTGAAGATTGAGCAAATTTTGTTTTTTGGGTTTTTCATGAAATAGTCCAAATTTTGCCCATTCTAGGGTTTACATATTCATGCAAGAATATCAACAGATATCATAGCCCCAAGGGCACCCAGATGTACATTTCAACAGAGAGGATTTCTACATATATAAAACAATACATATCTCTCCCTCTAGACCAATTCATCTCTGTTTCTTCAGGGTTTGCGTCCTTTGTTCTTAAAACTGATCCTGACCCATTTTTTCAGCATTACAAACTAGGGGCACCTTTGATATTTAGTTGGCCTCACAATGCCTCCACGCAAAGGTCCTTTGGCAGTTGAATTAGATTCCAACACATCAAATCCCGTCCAATATATTGTCTCTATCCTCAATGAGTTGCTTAGAATGCAACAACAAAAAAATCCAGACCCCTTCCAGTTGGACACTTGAATCCAAATACCAAAATTTGTTGGTCATTCAATGGAGATATTGTTGATTCTTGGATCTATAGCCTCTCCACCTATTTCAATACATGTCCAGGCCTTACCGAGGAAAGATAGCTCCAAATTGTCGACTTGTAATTAGAGGTACTGGCACAAACTTGGTGGGATACAGACCAAGATAAGACCACATTTGTGATAGATATTGGGGATGCTCTAGAATCCTCTACTTCCAAACCCATCAGAACCTGGGCTTGAATTTCTGAATCTTTGATAAATCGCTTCTACCCACCCAGGAATGTGCAATCCTTGTGGATCAAATGACACCAACTTCGAAAACTCCATTCATGAGGAGTGCAAGGCTACATAAACTTCTTCTGCAAGATGCACCTCTTACTTCATATTCCATATCTTGAGGAGGTACTCATATTAAATGTTTTTGCTGGTTTATTAATTCAGTTCCTTCAAGAAGTAGAGATTTTTCAAAATCCAACTTTAGACAAAACATTTCAAAGATATTTGGCTATAGAAAGGAAAGTGATGCAGGAGCATCTCCCACATCAAGCGAGCCAACGCGGAAGTGGAAGACAGCTGGACTAGCACCAACACAAATTTTGAAAGTCACTTTGGAATTGTTGCACAAATCTTAAATGAGCCATTAAGAGAAAGCACATTTGTATATTGTAAATGGACCTTGAGCCTTTAGCTCTCATCCTTAGGTAGATGGAGACATTTATGTTAATAAATGTAAAGTAGGTAGAATTTAAGTCTAGATTAGACAGTTTCTAGAGCGCAAGAGGGAAACGGGATATAGACACCCTCATTGTACATTGTAACATTATCGAGGAAGAGAAAGAGCATGCAGATAACTGTGTAAAAACACCGATGTACAGACATTTGAATTAATAGAAGAGGTTGCTTCAAATTCATGGTTTTGTGTTGTTTTCTATGTATTGATGCTGAATGATATGCTCATGTATGTTTGCTTCTTGTTATAAATTTGCTTTTATGCTATGTGTATGTGATTTCAAGTTTGAGTTTGAAGTTTGAGAGGAAGAAGGAATTAGTTTCAATTGTTTCTCTATTTTGAGTCAGAGAATTCCTACAAGGAGTGCAGTTGAAGTGTCTGCAAGGAGTGCATTGACAAAGGGCTTAGATAGTTTAACCTTTGTTTCTATTTCCAGAAGTGTAGTTGAGCACAACAACCATGCAAGGAGTGCGCAGGCCAAGTTAAGCCTTAGAGTTCGCGATCCTGAGCAGAGCGTTGAGAGACTACTGCTACAGGTGTGTGCAGAGTCGAAAGGATTCAACACTTGGGAGCTGTTAAATGTTTGTCGCAAGGAGTGCGTGCAAGGTTCTATGAAAGATTCAGAGTTGGGAAAAGCTCAGGAGGCGTAGAACCTTCAAGGAATCATCAAAGAAGAGCACAGGAAGATTGTTCCATGGAACATTCAAGCAAGCATTGCAGATTTGCGTGTAGGTGGAGGAGTTCCATGGAGGAACACTTGGTTATTCGTAGGAACTAGCCAAGGAAGGACGAACGGTCAATATTCTCCGAGGAGAACTCGCGACATTCCGTGAGCCATCACATCTAGCAGAGGTGTAGGGGAGATACTAGAGGTATTTTTTCGATAGGATCAAACCTCAGGAGGGGCAGCGTCATTGATCTAGGTCACAAGGACCATCGGATCTACACGTGGGATCGTGCATCAGGGTTTCATGAGTGAAAGTCCTGTGCACATAGCAATGGGAATCGTGATATTGCGACACGTGATATCTTGACAGTTATAAGAATAGTGTGGGACCACCGCAGAGTCGTTAGGTGGACAGGTGGCACGTCTCATCGGGAATTTGCAGCGAAAAGTCCCAAACAATTGTATTAGGATTCGCGATACCGTGAACTCCAAAATCTCGATGGAGGTGACGGGTGTTGAAAAGTCAACCTGTGAGCGCATCGAAGGTTTGGCATATCGGGGTTCAGGAGTCGGAGAGACAAGGTGTTTGATATCGCGAGTGGAGAAATCGTGAAAGAGAAACCCCCGATAGGAGAAGGTCAGCGTTGACTGGTTATCGGGTCTCGGGGATTCGAGAGTCTAATGCTCGATCGATGACCTCGCGAAGTCACGAAATCTGATTTCTCGATAAGGAAAAAGGGAGATCCTATGAGAGACTTTCTATGGGTGTAGATTCCCTGATAGGGAAATAGAAGAACATTTGAGTTCTTCAGGCCGTGTGGAAAAGAGAAGATCTTGAGCTAATGTAGACCTTCTGACCTGCGGGTGTGAGGAAGGGCGTCGACATCAAGTGGTATCAGAGCATAGAAAGGTTCTTTGCTTTCTGTTGCAGAGAAGGAAAATTCACCATGCCGCCAAGGAGAGATAGGCAATCACCTGATCCAGAGGATAGGGAAATTCTAAGAAGAAGGGGCAGGAAAATAACAGATCCATTTATGGAGAGGCAAATGCGAGATCTCTGAGCAAGACTCAAAGACATGGAGACAGCGCAAAGACGCACAGCTAGTGCAGGGGATCTGAGTGATTCCGAGAGTGAAGTCGAGGTTGAACGTGAAGAAGAAGTTGCTGCTGAAGATGCATCAAACGAGCGTTTGATCAGAGCTATTGCCATGATGGGTGCAAGAGAAAAAATGGACATTCCAGTTTACGAGGGAAACTTGGATGCAGAGGAGCTTCTAGACTGGATTAGAGCTCTAGACACATACTTCGACTATGAATATATCAAAGAGGACAAGAAGGTCAAGCATGTCGTCACAAGGTTGAAAGGACATGTAGCATTGTAGTGGGATGAACTACAAGTTGAGAGACGCTGCAAAGGCAAGCAGAAGATCAAGATATGGGACTAGATGATCGCAAAGCTAAAAGAAAAATTCATCCCCAAGGATTATCAAATCACTCTATTCAGGAGAATGCAGAACCTGAGACAGAAGCTGATGACAGTGAAAGAATACACTGAGGAATTATATAAGCTGAACATCAAGGCAGGTCATCGGGAGAGCGATGATAAGAAGGTTTCCAGATATCTAAATGGTCTGAGATATGACATTCAGGATGAATTGAGCATGCTAACCATTCGAACGATGGAAGATTCTTATGAATTGGCTCTGAAAGCTGAGGAGAAACTGAGCCGAAAGCAGAGTCAGAGGGGCCAAGGCAGAAGCCAGCCTAGAGGCAAATTAGTTTCCTAGGATAAATATCAAAATCCCAAGGAAGACTGGAAGAAACCTCAGAATCGAACAGAGAGAGGTGGAAGTTCACAGCGTGGGAAATATGCTAAACAATGAGGGCAACATATCAAGCAAAAAGGAGATTATGCTAATGGCAATACTTTTCCTCGTACTAGAGGTAGAGGAAGAGGAAGAGGTGGAGTAATTACATGCTTCACATGTGGAAATAATGCGCACAAGTCTTACGAGTGTCCAGATAAAAAGAAAGAGACTGGGGAATCTCACATCACAGAATCACAGAGGTGGGATGTTGAGGCAAAAGACGCTGAAGGCGGAAGATCGCTTATGATGCGAAAATCTCTTTTGACTCCTGAGAAGGAGGTGGAGAGTTCAATCCAAAGGACCAGACTTTTTAGAACTGCTTGTAAGACCAAGGATAGGGTATGCAAGGTCATAGTAGACAGTGGTAGCATGGACAAGGTCATTTCAATCGAGATGGTAGAGAATCTGGAGCTGGAGACGATTGATCATCCAAGCCCGTACAAAATTTCATGGCTACAAAAAGGACACCAGGTAACTGTCACTAAACAATGTTTAGTTGAATTCAAGATAGGAGGATATAATGATAAGATATTGTGTGATGTTATTCCCATGGATGTTTGTCATTTATTTCTGGGTAGACCATGGCAATATGACAAAAATGTGATTCATGATGGGAGAATGAACACATATACTCTGGACAAAAATGGGAGAACCCATATGTTGCTTCCGATAAAGGATAAGGAGGTGAAGCCGAAAGTAAGAAACACAGTACTTCTCATGAGTGGGAAGGAACTCCTTAATGAGGTTAAGAAGAAGGAGGATCCACAATTCTTTGTGGTCAAGAAGACGAGGATTGTTTTGACCAGCACAAGAGTGGATGATTTACCTGATGAAATTCAGGAACTACTGGAAGAGTTCATTGATATTGTAGTGGACAAATTACTTCATTCGTTGCCACCGATCAGGAGTGTGAGTCATCATATTGATCTTATACCAGAAGATAGTTTGCCAAACAATTCCACGTACAGATTGACGCCGCAAGAGAATGAAGAGGTTAAAAGGCAATTCCAAGACTTGTTGGACAAAGGTTTGGTCAGGGAAAGCTTGAGTCCATGTGTTGTTCCGACAGTACTCAGTTTGAAGAAAGACGGAGGCTGGAGGATGTGTACTGAATCAAGGGCGATTAATAAGATAACCATCAGGTACAGATTTCCATTGCTGAGGATGGATGATTTGATGGACTGCTTGAGTGGAGCAAAATCCTTTTCAAAGATTGATTTGAAAAGTAGATATCATCAGATTCGCATGAGAGAGGGCGATGAGTGGAAGACAACCTTTAAAAAAAACGAAGGGTTGTATGAATGGCTTGTTATTCCATTTGGCTTAACAAATGCACCAAGTACCTTCATGATATTGATGAGCGAAGTCCTGAGGGAGTTGATCGGGAAATTTGTCATTGTATATTTGGATGACATACTGATTTTCAGTAAATCAGTGGCAGAACACTTGAAGCATTTGGCTACAGTGATGCAGAGGTTACAACAGGAGAAGTTGTTGATAAACATGAAGAAATGTTCATTTATGAAGACAAAGCTTATTTATCTAGGATTCGTTATATCTGTAGATGAGTTGAGGATGGATCCAGATAAGGTGGAGGTAATCAAGAATTGGCCATCACCAAAGAATATCTTTGAGGTGAGAAGTTTTCACAGACTGGCTAGTTTCTATCGAAAATTCATCAGAAATTTTAGTGGAATTAGCACAGCAATGATGGATACAGTGAAGAAGCGGCATAAGTATTTTCACTAGACAACGGAGGCTGAGAAGAATTTCAATTTGTTGAAACGGAAGATCATGAAACAACCAGTGTTGGTGTTACCAAATTTCCAGAAGACATTTCAAGTGAAATGCGATGTAAGCGGATTTGCAATCGGGGCACTCTTAAGCCAAGAAGACAGGTCGATAACATACATCAGCGCGAAGCTGAATGAGGAGAAGGTGAAATACTCCACATACGACAAGGAGTTTTATGCCAGCATACAAGCATTGGAGAAGTAGAGGCATTACTTAATCCTGAAGGAGTTTGTATTGTACAGTGACAATCATGCACTACAGTTTGTGACTCAACAGGAGAAGTTGAATCAGAAACATGTCAAATGGGTTGAGTATATGCAGAATTTCACATTTGTGATTAAGCATATTTCAGGTATTGCTAACAAAGTGGTTGATGCTTTGAGCAGGAAATGTTTGTTGTTGCAGGAGTTCCGAGTCAAGACGTTAGGTTTTGATGATCTCACGGACATGTTCACAGATGATCCAGATTTCAAAGAGGCGTACGAAGCAACTGAGAATCCAGTTCTCAGAGATAGAAGCTAGTGGGTAGAATACATGATCCAGGAAGGATTGCTCTTTAAGGGTAATCAACTGTGTATTCTGAAATGCTCCATGAGGGAGAACTTGTTGAAGGAGAAACACAGTGGAGGATTTGCATGACATTTTGGTCATGATAAAACATTCACAAAGCTCAGCGAATCATACTTTTGGCCAGGGATGCGATCAAAGGTCAAGATATTTGTGGATAGATGTAGAGTTTGCCAGCATTCGAAGGGTAGGAGACAGAATGCAGGTTTGTATCAACCATTTCCCATACCAAAGAGGCCATGGGATGAAATTAGCATGGATTTTGTATTGGGGTTTCCAAGGACACAAAGAGGTTGTGATTCAATCTTTGTGGTGGTGGATAGAATTTCCAAAATGACACACTTTATCACATGTCAGAAAACCAGTGATGCGACTCACATCGCGAATCTGTTTTTCAAAGAGGTCATTCGACTTCATCGTTTGCCGAGGAGTATAGTTTCAGATCGAGATACGAATTTCATAGGGAATTTCTGGAGGACCTTATGAAAGAAGCTAGGAACTAATTTTATATTTAGTTCAGCAAATCATCCGCAAACGGATGGACAGAAGAAAGTCGTGAACAGAAGTCTAGGAGATTTTTGAGAAGCTTGGTGACAGAGCACCATAGCCAGTGGGACAATATATTACCATAGGCTGAGTTCGCGTATAACGACTCAGTGAATAGGAGAACAGGGAAAAGTCCATTCCAGATTGTTTATGGCATGCGATCGAGAGGAGTTTCTAAACTAAGGGATTCAAAATAAATTGCGACTAGGAGTGCTAGTGCAGAAGGATTTGCAGAGTCGATGAGAGAACTTCACAGCTAGGTGAAGGAGTGATTGTAGAGTTCAAGTCAGGAATATAAACACAGAGCAGATCAACATAAGAGACAACTTCAGTTTGAAGTTGATGTTCTGGTTCTGGCACATTTGAGGAAGGAAAGGTTCCCGAGAGGAACATACAATAAATTGAAAATGAAGAAAATCAGACCATGTAAGGTCTTGAAGAAATTGGGAACAAATGCTTATGAGATTGAATTATCGGATGGGATCGAAATCTCTCCAATATTCAATGTCTCAGATTTGTACCCATATAGAGCTAAAAAAAACAGGGACTGGAGGTGAGCAACTAGTGATCCAGTGGACAAAGCAGATGCCAGTTGCAGAGAAATTGTAGATGGAGTGCATACTGGACAAGAGGGTAAGCAAAAGGACCAGGTGAAAGAAATACTTCGAGTATCTGGTCAAGTGGAAGAACCATCCAGTTGAAGATGCCAGCTGGGAGAGTGAAGCAGAGATCCAGAAGCATGGACGAACCGTGTAGGAGATCATGGACAGGATCCCATGAAATTTTTCAAGCGAGGGAGTATGATGCAGGAGCATCTCCCACATCAAGCAAGCCAGCGGGGAAGCGAAAGACAACTGGACTAGCGCCAGCACGAATTTTGAAAGTCACTTTGGAATTGGTGTGCAAATCTTAAATGAGCCATTAAGAGAAAGCACATTTTTATATTGTAAATGGACCTTGAGCCTTTAGCTCTCGTCCTTAGGTAGATGGAGACATTTATGCTAATAAATGTAAAGTAGGTAGAATTTAAGTCTAGATTAGACAGTTTCTAGACTGCAAGAGGGAAACGGGATATAGACACCCTCATTATACATTGTAACATTATCGAGGAAGAGCAAAAGCATGCAGAGAACTGTGTAAAAACACCCATGTACAGAAATTTGAATTAATAGAAGAGGTTGATTCAAATTCATGGTTTTGTGTTGTTCTCTGTGTATTGATGCTGAATGATATTCTCATGTATGTTTGCTTCCTGTTATACATTTTCTTTTATGCTATGTGTATGTGATTTCAAGTTTGAGTTTGAAGTCTGAGAGGAAGAAGGAATTAGTTTCAATTGTTTCTCTATTTTGAGCCAGAGAATTCCTGCAAGGAGTGCAGTTGAAGTGTCTGCAAGGAGTGCGTTGACAGAGGGCTCAGATAGTTTAACCTTTGTTTCTATTTCCAGAAGTGCAGTTGAGCACAGGAGCCATGCAAGGATTGCGCAGGCCAACTTAAGCCTCAGAGTTGCGATTCTGAGCAGAGCATTGAGAGACTGCTGCTGCAGGTGTGCGCAGAGTTGAAAGGATTATACACTTAGGAGCTATTGAATGTTTGCCACAAGGAGTGCGTGCAAGGTTCTCTAAAAGATTCAGAGTTGGGAAAAGCTCAGGAGGCATAGAACCTTCAAGGAATCATCAAAGAAGAGCATAGGGAGTTTGTGCCATGGAAGGTTCAAGAAAGCGTCGCAAATTTTCGTGTAGGTGGACAAGTTCCGTGGAGGAACACTTGGTTATTCGCAAGAATCATCCAAGGAAGGACGGACGGTTAGTATTCTTCGAGGAGAACTCGTGACATCCCGTGAGCCATCAGATCTAGCAGAGGTGCAAGGGAGATACTGCAGGTATTTTTTTGATAGGATCAAATCTCAGGAGGGGTAGCGCCATTGATCTGGGTCACAAGGACCATTGGATCTACATGTGGGATCGTGCATCGGGGTTTCATGAGTGAAAGTCCCATGCACATAGCAATGGGAATCACGATATTGTGACACGCGATATCCCGACGGTTATAAGAATAGTGTGGGACCACCGCAGAGTCGATAGGTGGACAGGTGGTACGTCTCATCAGGAATTCACAGCAAAAAGTACTGAACAATTGTATTAGGATTCACGATATCGTGAACTCCGAAATCCCGATGGAGGTGACGAGCGTTGAAAAGTCAACCCGCTAGTGCATCGGAGTTTCGGCGTATCAGGGTTCGGGAGTTGGAGAGACAAGGCGTTCGATATCGCGAGTGGAGAAATCACGATAGAGAAACCCCCGATAGGAGAAGGTCAGCGTTGACTGGTTATTGGGTCTCGAGGATTCGAGATTCTAATGCTCGACCACTGACCTCTCAAAGTCGTGAAGTCAGATTTCCCGATAAGGAAAAAGAGAGATCCCGTGAGAGAGTTTCTATGGGTGTAGATTTCCCAATAAGGAAATAAAAGAACATTTGAGTTCTTCGGGCCATGTGGAAGAGAGAAGATCTTAAGCTGACGTAGACCTTCCGACCTGTGGGTGTGAGGAAGGGTGTCGGCATTAGAAAGTCGCTCCTAGAGTTCATACTCCTCAGTCCTGCCCCTACACCAACCCCTTTGCCTACCAACTACCTAGCTCTCATATGTTAGCCCTCTTTCCACCTACTTGGGCTCAAAACCCCCCATTCAATACAAATATAAGGACACCTTGGTGCTCATTCCAAAAAAATACTTCCCATAATTCATCTAATTGTTGCATCCTCCAAAATATAAAGACCAAAAAACCCCTACTCATTGAGCTCATTACACCCTCCCAAGTAGAAGATACCGAATAATTTCCTCTAGACAATCCCACAGAGGTATATCCCTCACTGATTCTAATGACCCATGAATATTCAAACTCATCCACCCAATCCCTCTTCACCCATAACTACCAAATTAAAAATGCCTTGGATTTACTGATTATGGACAATGGAAGCGAGAAGAAATTGGTGTCTCAATACCTTGTCAACCGCCTTAATCTAGTTACTACTCCACATCCGCAACCCTATCAACTCGGATGGGTCTAGAAGGATGGCCCTCGCCTCTTAGTTTCTAAGCATTGTCTGGTCACTTTTGCGATAGGAAAATTCAAAGATACTGTCCTTTGTGATGTATCCCCCTTGGATTGTGCAGATTTGTTGTTAGGTATCCCATAACAAACCCAAAGAAATTCTATATATATGGCCAAATCCCATGAGTACAAAATTACCAAAGAAGGCCACACTTATATCTTAACTCCAGCAAAACCCAAACCCCCTACTATCAAAGAAAAAATCTTGCATGTACACTTAAACCAATGCATCTCTCTCTTGTTGGTGCACCTAATAACACCAAACAATAACACTCGCTCTGCTCCTAAAACAATGAATCCCCTCCTCCAATATTTTTCAGAGGTATTTCAACCTCCGGAGGGACTCCCTCCCTCTCGACACATTGACCATTCCATTCATCTCATTCATGGATCTACTTTACCTAATGCCCCTACTTACTGCTTGGCCCCAAAAGAACCAAAGGAAATGGAAAGACAATTCACCGACCTCATCAACTCTAGCCACATCCAACCTTCATCTTCTCCTTGTGCTTTTTCTGCATTTGTCATTCCCAAAAGAGATACCTCATAAATGCACCTTGTCACTGATTACTGAGCCTTGAACAAAGGAACAATAAAAAACTTTTACCACCTGCCCCATATTAAGGAGCTACTCAACACCCTCCAAGGAGCTAAGTGGTTTACTAAATTGGATTTGAAAGCCAACTACCATCAAGTACAAATGAATCTAGATGATGTTTGGAAAACAACGTTCAATACCAAATTTGGTCCTTTTGAGTGGAAAGTAATGCCTTTCATCCTCACCAATGCCCCAACCACTTTCATGAGGCTCATCAGTGACATCTTCAGGGAACATTTGGGTCGATTTGCATTCATCTACTTAGATGACATTGTCATCTTTATCCGAACATGGGACACTCACATGCAACATGTCCGACAAGTGTTCCAAATTCTCCTTGAACACAAGTTACAAGTCAAAGCAAACAAGTCCTACTTTGGTTAGACTTGAATTCCCTATCTTGGCTTTGTAGTCAGCACAGAGGGTATACAACTAGATCAAGCCCGCATCTAAGAATTGCATCAATGGCCTCTACCTTATTAAGCTAACGAGCTCAAAAGATTTTTGGGTGGCATCAATTTCTACCATAAGTTCATTCCCTGTTTTTCACATCTTGACCATCCTTTTCATCATCTCCCAAATACTTCATCTACATTTATTTGGACTAAATAAGAAAGTAGTTGCTTTGATCAACTCAAATATGCCCTTTGCTCATCCCCTATATTTCATTTGCTGGACCTCTCCCAACCCTTTGAGATTGAGTCTGATGCCTCACAATATTCTATTGGTGTCGTACTTAAACAGGTAGGACACCCCATTTATTACCACTCTGAAGCCCTGTCTGAGGCAAAGAAAAATTATAGCACCTATGATAAGGAATTTTACAGTCTGGTTCAAGCGCTCAAGTAATGGAGGCATTATTTGTTGGGTAAATAAACAATTATGCATACATACCACCACCCTTTGATATTCATAAACTCCCAATCAGAGATTTAGGAACAAAGGCACCTTAAATGGGCCTCCTACATTCAACAATTTCACTGAGTCATCAGATATAAGAAAGACACTTCTAATAAGATGGATGATTTTCTAATTTGACCTCCCACTCCAGTTCTTTCCATTCTAGAAGTGCATTGTGCTACCTATGACACATGTAAAAATCAATATGCTATTGAACTCGACTTTCCAGAGATTTGGAAAGCCTTGCAAACTCCCATAGTAATCAATCAGACCCCCTTCCTAGACTACACTATTTGGGATGGGTGGATATATAAGTTGAATTTGTTATGCGTTCCACACTTACAAGACCGCCTCTTTCTCATCAGGAAGGCACATGCTTCAGCCTATGGGGGGCAATTTGGTACCACAAAGACCATCCAAAATCTGCAACACCATTTCCATTGGCCTTCCATGCAACCTCAAGTTGAAGAATTTATAAGATCATGTTCATTATGATCACAATCCAAGACATCCAACCAGAAGCATGGGTTATATCAACCACTGCCTATTCCTTCTTGGCCTTGGGATTCAATCTCAATGGACTTCCTCAATGGAATTCCTACAACCCAAAAGAAACATGATGCAATCTAGGCAGTGGTATGTTGCTTCATCAAAATGACACTTTTTATCCCATGCACGAAGACTACTACAACAACTCAAACAACAGAACTCTACTTCTAAAATGTCTAGCCCCATTTTGGCCTCCCAAGCATTATCATCTCAGACATAGATTCTCACTTCCTTAACACATTTTGAAATACAATATGGGCGCTATTGGGGCGCCACCTCATGTTTTCTACTGCATTCAATCCTCAAATAGATGGCCAAACAAAGGTTGTCAACATAGTCTTGGTTCATGCTCTCTGAACTCACTTTGGGCATAGCAAACAATGGGACAATTACTTGCACATTCTACAACATAGCTACAACAAGGCAACACATTCTACTACAAGATTTTCACCTTTTGAAGCTTGCTTGGGCTTCAAACCAACATCTCCAACCGAGCTCCCACTGACTTGGGATCCTCAAGTTACCTTTCATCAACAACAAGAACAACTCTCAACACAACGATTTCTCCAATAAATTTCACAACGCCATACTACAGTAACAACAACACTTCAAGTAGCCTAAGAGCATGCCAAGCAACGTCGTTCCAAACAAAGAAATTTCATTTCATTTGAACCAGGGAATCAAGTTTGGTTACACGTGGATAAAAAGTGCTTCAAAGGCCACCATCACAAGCTTCTACCAATAAGATATGGTCTGTATACCATCCTTGATATGATTGGAGAAAATGCTTATACATTGGATCTGCAACCACAATTGGGAATCCACAATGTCATTAATGTAAATCACTTAAATTTGTTTGATCCTTCCCTCTTGGAAGAACCAGACACCATCACTCATCTAGTGGACAACATTCTCGATTTCCAACTCCAATTGGCCAAAGACACTATACTGGACACCCAGACTCGCTCTACAAGCCATCAGACATACAATTCATATATGGTAGCTCGCCAAGGCCACACTCCTTCTCAGCAAAAGTAGATCACAACTGATGTATTTCACAACATGTTTCCTCATCTTCTCGTTGAAGCCGAGATTCTTTCAGATCTAAACAGGGAGGAATTGGGCCAAGGAGGCCACCTAGGGGAATGCCCACCTAGGGCACATAAGTCAATCACCTAGGCCCAACACACTTTCACCTTTTTATGATCAATTAAGAATATTTAAATAAATGGTTCCCTTAGTATATAAGGTGAACCGAGACTCTAATAAATCATTTTTACCTTTCCTTTTGAAGCTATGTGTCTCATTTGTTTTATTTTATGAGTTTGCAATTTACGTTTGTTGCAATTTTGTTTTTGGGGTTTTTGATAAATAACCAGTACGCCTTCCTTCATGGATGCATATTGGTGAATCCTTTGTCCATTCTTCCACCTTTGAGAGCCATCTTATTCCATTAGCTAGCCACTCTTAGGGAGTAAATCATTTTCCTCCAAGTTTTCTAAGGCAAAAGGTAGGGCGCAACAACCTGGGGTTTATGCCCTTGCTAGTTTCTGCATTGTTGGGATGAAGTGAGTGCATACTCTTCTATGGTAGAACTGAGCCTCTCCCACTGATCCCCAATGATCAGACCAAGATAGCCAAACCCTCTTGGCCACTCTCAGATCATCCTGGCTTTGGATCTCCATTTCTTAATAACCCAAACCAATGGTGAGCCCCTATTCCGATTTGCTCCCCTAAGGCATTTTTGGTCAGAAGACAGACTATGTCTTGTGTGGTCACCTTCTCCTAAAGATCTCCTTCTTGGGTAGATCAAAAACTAAACAAGTGATTAAATACCCTATGCAATTTTCCATGTTTACCTATGGGAGGGTTCACAAAGTGACCTATTGGGTGAATCATACCTCAAGTCAAGGAGTGTTTCCTAAGTGCACCTCTCTCTAGTTCATGTGGAGAAGGTGACATGGATGGGGGAAATACTTTTGGGCACAAGGTTCATGACATACAAGGGATCATAGTCTCTCATTTATGGGTTCTTTTGTAAAGGGTTTGTTGTACCCTTGTTTCGGATGAATCCTTTTTCCAATCTCATTTATTGCCATTAATTAATTAAGGTCCAAACAGTCTGTACTCCCTATGGGTTATTCCATTATCTTGGGAGGAAGTCACATGATGTCTCTTGAAGGGAGAGGTACATAGAGTTCCATGGGGGTATATTCTATATTTTAACGCACTTTTCTAGATCTCTCAGCAAGTGGGACATTTATAAATATGTATTTTCTTTTGCAAGTCTTTGATTGTTTAGGAGAAACATTTCACTTCTCTCAAGAGATATTTGCGAGAGAAAATGGAAGGTTCAAAATATGGATTTTATATTTTTCCATCTACATTCCCTATGCTCCTTATTCTTTTTCTTCTGATGAAATGACGGACAATCCCTTCATGGGTCAGTGCACCTGAAAATACCAAAAGATAAGGAGATGAGAGGATGAAGTGTGGAAAATGGAAATTATGGTCGAGAATTGTATGATGACCTGTCAAGGGGACCTCCCAATAGATAAATTATCCCTAATGGTGACCACTTACTAGGGATAAATCTCAACTAGGTAGGTGAAACAGGGAAAAGAGCATAATTTCAAAGAAGACATTACATAATCAGAAGTAGTTTTAAATGAAATAAACACAAATGCCTCAAATATTGAAATGAAATTCACCATAATACCTGGCTTTTAACTCATGGAGAAAGAGCCAATGTCTCCTAGAAGCAAGCTAAAGTGGTGGATACCCTCATGATGAACCTGAGATTCATGGTGGTGAGGTGGGCCTCTATCTCTGTAAGTGGGAGTTGTTAGCCATATGCCTCTTGGTACTCCATTTCTGCAACCCGAGGGCCTTGAGACATCATCTCCTTAGTTATCCATAGGAAATTGGGATAACACATACCTACCATATCCAAGCCAATTTATCTATGGAATATTCTTATTTTTCACTCATGCATACAGGTTGTTAGCATATCATAACAATTTGTAGTTATTAATTTCTCATATATGTTTTACACAGGAAATTAAAATTTTCATGCACGAGTTTTCTACTCATTATGTTTAGCTCACACAATAACATGAATCCATATTATTTATGGGCTTATATACATGCCATACCAAGACCATTCTCCCTGCATTTTATCAACTTAAGGCAACCCAAAAGATTGTTAGAAATTTTAAATTATAAATTTTCAAAATTCTTTTGTAGAGAAAAATAAAATTTTCTAGGCATGACATTTATGCTCATTATGTTTGGCTCGTGCACATTTTTTGCACTTCATGAAATGATATCATAATTTTGTTTTACTGGAAATTCAATCATTTCTCGCCATTATTCTTACTAAAATAAAATGAAACCATCATTTATGTACATGAATTATCAACATACCAAGTCTTTCATAAAGAAATCAATTTTTACTAACAAATTATTCTAATGTGACAATACTCATGGCCACATCTACACAATACATCCTTGCATTGACCCTGGAATACCATGTTTTCATGTCATGTATTCTACCATGTGAGTTAGAAGACCTGGTCAATGCCTCAACACATTATCCAAATATCTTCCCCAATTACTTACTTGACTATTTGGATACCTTCCTCTTCAACCCATACACAAGACTAGCAACATGATCCTTTAGTGATCTCTTGTGTCAACAAAACGGTTGTAGTACAATCATCAGTTAAACAAGGAAAACTATTATTCACTTGTACAACACTATATCTCTTCCATTTCAATCCACATGATGGCATCACATATGACCATATATAACTCTATTCATTTCTACAAAAAGAGTAGTGTCTCCTGACTTAGCTTATGATCTCATAACCAAAATAACATAATATGCAATTAAACTTATCCTAAATGCATTCAAGCATTAATTGGAATATGTGTACTCAAGGGATTATTCATTTTTATCAGTTTAAAATATTAAAAATTTAACGGAGGGAATTCTTATCTCAATTCTCTTCAACATTTATGCATCATATCAACTCCAATTGCATACCTGCATGGTTGGTATTACAATAATTGATGCTACCCAACCAACTAATATTGTTATGGCAACTTGTAGGTTCCTTGTGTTGACCTCTTTATCAACATCTTACCATCCTAATTAATTTTAACAATGATGCATATCATATGCAATAACATCATCAACATATTTATCCACGCTATAAACAAGTTTCTAGATACACAATCCATCATTAGTCTTATTCATATATCAAAGCATGATTAATTCATGCATATATATATATATATATATATATATATATATATATATATATCAACGAACTACTCTTAGTCTACAAGCATGTTCAAGCATGTTTATATGCACAAACACACATCAATATGCATTAAGCATTAAATCTTATCACTTATATCATGCACTCCAATGCATATTTATTTCAAATTATTTATTTATTTTGTTATTTTTGTTCTAGATGGTTGTCCTCGAATTATTGTAGAGCCTTGCTGCTCTACATTGTCATTCTGCTCATATGTGTGCCATTGATTCTTCTTCCCAATCATCTTCCATCCAAATTCAACTTGTATATTAAGATTTTCCAGCCAATATGCCTTGTTCACAACTTCTCCCACTCAAGAAAACATGCCCCAACTTAACCATGCTAAAATTATTCCTGCGCAATGGAATGATGTAATTTCTATCATTCCACCTTCTAATGTTGCAATATTTTCTAACCTTTTTAACCCTTTAGTAATGTAGAATTTTTATTGTGAATCCATGTTCATCTACTAAAGACTAAAATGATTCCAATGGAATTCTATATTTTTCCATCGATACTTAGAAGTGAAGTTCAAATTTCATTTTTTAATCCTTCCTTTCACATGTACCAAGATTTCAATGCACACTATGGTAACATAAGTGTATTGTTTTCTTTTGTGACCCAAAAAATCATTAGATGCTTATTAATATTTAATAAACAATAACAACTACTTGATATTCAAAATAAAAATTATCGTTTTTACTTCTTGCAAATTACATCTGAAATACCTATCTATCCAAATACACTTTGTTTATAAACAACTTGCAAAATAACTGAGTGTAAATAGAACATGAATATTAAAATCACATAAACAAGTTTCATAATGGAGTTCACCCGATTTTGGCTATGTCTCCATGTCGACTTTCAATAGATACCTCTTTATTAATGCTCAAATACTTTAGTTTTACAATGACCTTTTTCTGCCTTACTCAAACTAAAAAACAGAGTACGCCACTGAATTCCTTGTGAAAAATCATGAAAAAAGCATATAAAGTTATTAAAATTCCATGTCGGAACCCCTTGGCATGCATTACAGTGAAACCTCTAAGTATAGGTACCCTCGGGCACCTACTTTGAGACTGTACTCTACATAATTATGAGTGTGTACCCATCTCGGTCTGTATGCCATTAAATAGGGTGTGGACCCCTTAACCTCCATCTGAAATGTATGGTTGGAATGAAATGTTAGTTAGTGGTTTCCATAACTAAACCCGCACCTTTGGTGCATTGGCTAAGTTTGTTCGCATATATGTTGCAGGTCACAGGGTCAAACCCTGCCGACCTTGCCATATTGTATGGTGTATGTTTAAACTATATGTTAAGAACCAAACATCAATATAGCATATAAAAACCTCAGGAAAAGTACTCAACGCCTTGAAAAAGAGATAATTTCAGATAATAAGCCTCTTCGAGGGGGAAACCTCCTTTTACCCCACTT
>JASDQU010019763.1:24592-43689 GCA_032191745.1 Picea mariana
CATAAGATTGTGGGTTTGAATACTAAACCAATAAAATATGTCTATAGTTAAATGATTCAGTGGCAACGAGTGAAACATAAGGCTCCTCAAAATCATATCGAGTCCTCCTAGTATCGAGTAGATCACCCACGAGATCCCTTGCATCCTGAAGAGTAGTCTATTCCCACTTGGGCCTCTGCTATGGATCTGCAAATGCATCTGGATGCTCTGAGTGTACTAAATATGAATCTAAAACATCTGATTCCTCTGAATCAAAACTCTCATCTGGAAAAGAGACAACATGTGCATTCTCATCATCTCGAACAGGTGGAAGAATGAAGGTGTTTGCATGTGGCTATTGAGGTACATGCGAGACACTTTCCTCGAATTGGACACTACACTCAATGATGATCTTGTCCGAGGAAATATCAGTAAGCCTATATCCCTTCACACCATCGGGGAATCCAAAAAAAATACACTTAGTGCTCTATCGATCAAGTGACTTCCTCTTTTCAGAGGGAATCTGGACCCATCCACATGAACCGAAAATGCGAAAGTGGGTCACTTCCGGTTTGAGGCCACTCCAAGCCTCGTAGGGGGTCTTGTCTAATATATATATATATGGGGAGATATTTTGTGGATGTATGTTGCACAATTAATTTCTTCAGCCCATAGTATCTATTGTAGTGACTTTGCATGCAACATGCAAGATGCCATCTCCTTTAGAGATCAGTTTTTCCGCTCAACAACTTCATTTTGTTGCGGAGTATAGGGAACTGTGTGTTGCAATTGAATCTCTACCTCATGGTAAATATTATGGATCTCATGATTTACATATTCTTCCCCGTTATTAGTTCGGAGGACTTTGATCTTTTTTTCGTAATTTGTCTCAACTAGGGCTTTGAAAAATTTGAGGTGTTGAAAGACCTCAGATTTTTTCCTGAGAAAGTAAATCCATGTAAAATGTGAGAAATCATCAACAAAAATGAGAGAAAACCTCACACTTTTGATAGATGGATGCATAAATTAACCCATAAGGTCACTCTGGATCAGATCTAAAGGTGTATAATCTCTTTAAGACTTTCCTTTGTCGAATTTCTCTTGAGGGTGGTTTCCGAGAACACATCCCTCACATACTCCCTTCGAGAAATGGATTTCTGATAGACCATAAAAAATATATTTTATTTCTAAGTTGTTGCATGTATCTGAAATTCAAATGTCCAAACCTTTCGTACCATATCCTACTACTTTCATCAGCATGAGTAAGCAGTAAACTAGAATCAAGTTCAATGAATTCAAAAAACATATACAATCTAGACTGATGATTTACCTCACTGGTTGCAACCCTGGAGTTGGTTTTCATGTCATAGATGTCCAATTCATTTGGTGTGAATATGAATTTCTTTTTGGTGTTGGAATTCTTCATATGATACATGAAGATAAGCTTGATGAAAATTTTGGGAATGTGCAACACATTCTCGAATCTTCCATTGGTGAGCTCAATCCTTCCTTTGTCAATGAATTTGACAGAAGAGTTGTACCCCATTAGAATATGAGGACCTTTACATGCATCCAATGAAGAATAGACTTCTTTTGAGGCAGCCATGTGATGTGATGCTCATGAATCTACGATCCAAACATCGCGAGAGGAGTTGATGGCAATCGAGGCATGGTTAGAATTTCCTTTCTTGGGATTTTGATATTATGGCTTCTTCTTCTTGGAACCCTCGGGGATGTGATCTCCAAGGTTGTTTTTCTTAATTATTTGATCCATTAGATATTTTTTTTTTGCATGCATGTGGATTCTGGCTGTAATCCTTTGTGACAATATGTGCATTTCACCCCTTTTCTTCCCTTTTCCCCTTTGGATCCAGAGGCATCGATGAAGGGTTTTGTGTACCCTTCCTTATTTGGATGTGCATGAGATTTCCATTTGTATTTATATTTATATTTATGATATTTATGTCTTCCATCTTGCATAGTAATTTCATGCACCTTTGGGCCTTTGATTTTTCCATGTTGATGAGCTTGGTTTGCTCTTGTGTCATGGATTCGATAAAGTATTCAAGAGAAGTCATCTTCCAAGTGGCTCTAGAGGGGAATCTGACTAAATGGAATGTGGACACAGACATAGAGAATTTAGGACCAAGTTTGGAGAGAATGGTGAGAACCATTTGTTTCTCCTCCTTACTTTTATCAACCCCGCAAACTTTGAGTTGCGATAGTAAATCCTTGAATTTTGTAAAGAAATATTGGATATTGTCAAATATTTTTGGGTCCAATGTAAGAAATTACACCTCCAGCATGCGTCCCCTCATCTCATCTTATTTTCCAAAGAGCCCTTCCAAGGTTCTCCAGGCTTCATTGGGAGTCTTTCCTGAAGATATGTGAAAAAGGAGATTGTGAGAAATAAGATTGCAATTTGTTCTGAGTTCTTCATCCATTCAGTTTAAGTAATTGGATTTTTCTATGGATGATGTCAGTTTTGTATCTATATTCAAGGTTAACCTGTACAATTCTCTGGTTCAGATATGTATGTCAATTTTCTCATTCGATGTAAAGTAGTTATAAGGTGTAAGAATGAATTCTTTTTAGAAATCCATCTTTCTGCTGTCTTCAATCTTTTGTACCTGCAAAAAAAATTGGTGTAGAATTTCCTTAGTAGTTCGTCATCTCTGATACCATGTAAATGTTTTGAAACTCCACAGAATAGATCTAGATATAAAATACTACACACATTTGCAAAGAGAAATTAAGAAAGAATAAGGAGAGAAAGAATGGAAGAATTCTCATTAACCGTAATGAATAATGAATAATTTACACATGATATAATCTATATAACTCAATGAATGTGTACTGTAGGAGAGCCAATGTGCCATAGTGGTGGGATAGAGTGATATGGACACACACCATCAGTTACGAGAGTGAACGACCACCTAGTCTAGTCTCTCAGGAAGTTACGGGAGTGAACTGGCACCTAGCTGAGCTAACTAGTCAACTAGTCTTTAGTTAACTGATTGAACAGAGTGTAGTGAGGATTATACAAAGGAATCAAGGGTAATGGAAAATTATGGTGATGATCCCAAGGAAAGTGTGAATTAGCATGGTGATGATCCCAATGCTTCATGGTGACAAAACCAATGCAATATCTAGACTCAACTCAACTAGTCAAACTAAAGTGTCAAGTGAAAGAGAATATTCTCCAAGTGGAATATTCTCCCCTAAAAATTACGAGACTGGATAATGACTAATAATCAAGGAAAAAACTTAGGAAAAATAAATCCTAGGTGTGTGTGAAGTTACTCCAACATGTGGCTTGTCCAAATACTCTCAAGAAAAATCATTGGCTGCTAGAACTTGAATACTTTCATCTTCATCCATAACCATAGGAGGATAATAAAGCTTCAAATTCTCAACATCTACCATTGAATACATTTTCATGTAGGATGGTAGATCCAAACAAAAGGAATTAGTACCAATGTTCTCCAATATGTTGAATGGACCATATGGGATTGGCCTTAGGTTTCTACCTTCACCCTTCATTCTATCCTTGATGATATGTAACCATACTTGATCAATGACTTCAAATTGATTATCAACCTAATGTTTTTCATGCCTTACCTTATACCCGACTTGCTTCTTCTCCAATTATTCCTTTATTTATTGATTTACCTAATGGATCTTCTGAATTAACCTTTAAGCTTTATATGTATGATCTTGTCCATCCTCTCTACTTTCCTCTTCAAAATAAAATTCCATACGTGATTTAGGAAAATACCCCAAACATACTTCAAAAGGAATTTTTTGAGTAGAAGATTGCATGAAATGATTATAGGCATGTTTTACATAAGGAAAATGCTCATCCCACGGCTTAGGATGCTTTCTATAGTATCCTCAGAGTAGATTTACCATTGTTTTTTTTACCACCTTTGTATTTCCATCTGTATGTAGATGAAAAGTTGTGCTCTTCTTTAACTTAATTTCCATGAGCTCCCATAAATGACACCAAACTTTCCGAAAAAGAGAGTCTCGATATGATATAAGATATGTAGGAAGCCCAAAATGAAACCAAATATTAAAAAAGAACATATGTGTTGTTTGTTGAGCTCCGACATGTTTCTTTCATGGAATTAGAATACACATCTTACTCAATTTATCCATGACAACATATAGATAATCATGACCTGTCCTGGACATCAGAAAACGCCCTACAAAATTCATGGAGATGTCTTCCAATGGTTCAGAAGGTTCTTGAAGTGGTGTGTATGATCTGAACTTTATGTTGCTAGGATTTGTTGTGGTACACAAAACAGAACCTTTGATATACTTGGAAACAATTTCATTCATTCAAGGCCAATAACAATATGTCTGCAACTGTGCTACTTTCTTACCAACCTATACTATCTAGAAATGAGAGATGTATGAGCTTCTCTAGTTACATTTACTCTTTCATCCCTTCATATACAAGGCTTCCCAACATGATATAACAAATTTTCATGCATATAATAATGTGACTGTTGATTTCCACGACTTAATGCATCGTATACATCCTTAAAATCACCATCCTTAGCATATTTTTCATCATGACGTTAATGAGCTAAAGGATTATACCTTAGTATTGTTGATGCATTAATCACTATCCTTGACAACATATCTACAACCTTATTATGAATACCTTTCTTATACCTAATTACCAAATGAAATTCTTGTATGAAACCCATCCACCTAAAATTTTGTGACTATTGTAGCTTGGTCTGAGATTGCAAATACTATAATGGTTGATGATATATATGAATTATTATCTCATTTCCCATTAAGTAATACTTCCATTTATTCACACTTTGTACCAATGCATACAGTTCCTTACCATATTTTGGATAGTTAATCACAACCTAAGTGAAAGTATTGAAATTATAACATATAGGTTTACCTCGTTGCCTCAAAACTGCACCCATGGCATATTTTCTTGGATCGTTTTGAATATAAAATGGCTTCTATAGATATGGCAGATCCAAAAATAGTGCAATCCTTATTTTTTCCTTCAATGTCTCAAGGGATTTCGGTTTCTTTCCTCACCATTGAAATACTTGTTTTACACTTGTTAATGCATGCATAGGAGCTACTATGTAAGATAAATTAGCAATGAATTTCCTCCAGTACAATATTACTCCTAAGAAGCTCCCAAATTTTGTAATAGTAGTTTCCTTGGAGCATTCCACAATTACTTCTACTTTTGAAGGGTCTATCTTTAGTTGACCATTCCCTACAATGCAACCCAAATATACTAGGGAATTTTTTCGAAATTCACATTTAGACATTTTGATATAAAACTTCTCATTTTTCAAGCGTTCAAAGACTATCTCGACATGATTTATATGAACTTCCCATATTTGACTAAATATTAATATATCATTTATATAGAAGATAACAAAATAATCTATGTAAGGCATGAATAAATCATTCATCACCCTCATGAATGTCACAGGTGCATTGCATAACCCAAATGGCATAACTAATCATTCGAACAACCCTTGCTTTGCCTTGAAAGAAACTTTCCATATGTCACTTTCTGCAATTCTGATCTGATGGTAACCACTTCTCAAGTCCAATTTAGTGAAATAAAAAACATTCTTTAATTCATCCATTAACTCATCAATTATGGGAAGAGGGTAACGATTTTTTACTATATTATTGTGAAGGGATTGAAAGTTAATACACATCCTCCATGTGTCATCTTTCTTTGGAACTAATACAATAGAGAACCACATGGAGAGATTCTTGGCATGATTATTCTTTTATCGAGATACTCCTAAATATGATTCTTAATTTATGCATTCTCGATCATTGAGGACATATACATTCCAATATTTGGAAGAGGAGCATCCTGATGTAAATATATTTCATGTTCAACCTCCCTCTTAGGAAGCAACCCTATAGGTTCCTGAAATACTCATCATAGTTAGATATGATTTTTACCAACTCTTGTTTATGATATGGATCTCAACCTGATAAAGAATCTGTTATATCTTCTTCTTTCTATTTCACTATCATGAGAACAAAATATTTACATGCGCTCATGAGTATTTTCAATTTCCCTATGCTCACCAAAGAAACAATAGTTTTGATATGATGATCTTTGACAATATACTCAACCTTATTCTTGAAAAAAATGATATTTATTCTCTTCATGATATAATATGGCCTTCCTATCATATAGATATGGACTACCCAGGATAATGCCACAAATTTCAGGAAGCACAACATCTGATTTAATTTTGTCAAAGAAATTAGTTGTAGTTGAAAATATGATCTTACATTGGTTCATCACCTATGACTTAGCATCTTAACACACCTAACCTAGTGGACATGGATATTTGTGAGGTGTCATCTTCAAACCAAGATTCTTAAAAATTTCTTCATATATTAAGTTAACTTGAGATCCACTATCAAATAAAGTATCTATCTTTGTATGCTTGACTATAACTCTGACATGGAAAATATTGTTTCTCTTCTTTTGATCAGTATCACTTTTTAATTTGGAAGATTGAATTGATGAATGATAATTAATAGTTGATACATATTTTCTTCGTATTTCCATGACATTAGATTCATCTCCTGAATCTGACCCTATATCTTGTCGAGTTGATTCCACAACATTTTTCTTCCCTTCATCCTTTAACATTTTAGTCTTAATTCTGCATGCAACTTCCAACATTGTAATTGCTCATGTCCCTTTTTCTTACAGTGAGAGCATGTAGGTTTGTCTTTATCTTGTTTTACTGTAGTTGACTTCTTAGTCTTCCATTTACCTTTCAGCTTTTTTTCAAAGTTGTATAGATTCTTATCTTCAATCACATGATTACCCTTACTAGCCTCCATATGTGTAGATTGTATTGACACCTTATAAATGTTAGTAGGGTCAAACATTAAAATAGTGTGTTGAAGATATGAGTGCATTCCACAAATATAATTTAGAAGAGTTTCATGAGTATACAATGAAATTCCTAAGGATAAAACCTTATTTTTGAATTCCATTACCCTGCCTTAGATACCTCCATTCTATCATTATTGTTTGAGTATAACCTAACAGATACAACCGTTTTCTTATAGCATTAGTAAACGTATCCCAATAAGAGATTAATTTACCCTTTTGAACAAGATCAACCTGCATCTTAATCTCCCATTGTATCAAGGTTGTGCCACTCAGTCTAAGAGTAGCTAATTGTATTTTTGCATCATCATCCACAATATTTTTAACCCTACAATATACCTCTATTTTATTGATCTAGTTGTCCAATTTATTGGCATTCAATTCTCTATCATAGATCGGAAATTCAAACTTGACATTGAATTTTAATAAAGGAAAATCATGACCAAATTTATTAGAGAGATTCTTTTTATGAGAATAATGTTTACTTCCTTGAGAATAAGACGATGATGAGGGTGATGGTGAGGGGGGTTCTGAAGGACCACATTCATTACCTTCTCCTTCCTCTTCGATTGGTTCAAATATCTCTGATGTACCTTCCTTCTTGGCCTTCTCTTGACCTTTGTACATTTCTTCCACAATGGATTTCATTAAATTAAAATCCTTGACGAAATCGTCTTTAGAGTTTTAAGGACCCAATTTTCTTGATGAAGTCATTTATCTTTGACAAGTAAAACTTCCTGAACCAATCTCATGATTGTAACATGAAAGTTTTCCTTCTCCTCGCTTCGATTTATACCTTGTAAGAATTCACTTGAAAAACCGTGTCAATCCTTTCCTTGATAACAACTTGATCCAAAAAATACGTAGATTTAATCTTTAATACACAATAACATTTACTTGATATTCGAAATAAAAATGATCGTTTTGTCTGCTCACAAATTACATGTGAAATACTTATCTATCCAAATACAATTTATTGATAAACAACCTGCAAAATAAATGAGTGTAAATAGAAGAACAATATTAAAATCACATACACAAGTTTGATAAAAGAGTTCCCCAATTTGGGCTACGTATTCATGTTCACTTCCAATAGAGACCTCTTTATTAATGCTCAAATGATTGCATTTTACAATGACCTTTTTCTTCATTGCTTAAACTCAAAAACATAGTACACCATTGAATTCCTTGCAAAACATCATGAAAAATGAGTACAAAGTTCCTAAAATTCCATACTCGAATCGTGTGGCATGTATTACGATGCATACTTTAACTTTAGGTACCCTCAAAAACATACTTCGAGACTATACGCTACATAATTATGAGTGTGTATCCTTCTTGTTCTGTGCACCATTAAATAGGGCATGGACCGTTAACCTCCGTCTGAAATCCATGGTTGGAATTAAATGTTAGTTAGCGAGTTCCATAAATGAACCCAAACATTTGGTGCATTGGTTAAGTTTGTTGCCATATATGTGGTAGGTCATGAGGTCAAACCCCATTGACCTTGCCATATTTTATGGTGTTTGTTTAAACTATTTGTTATAAATAACATATGGATGGATATATATAATATATCCCTCGGGAAATATAGCATTTCTATTACATTGTATACCATAAGCTCATTGATATTCCCATACTTGGTGGAAAAATCACATTCTAGATACATATAACTAGGGTCAAGGGCTTAGGCCCTTGACCGTTTTTTCCTAGATATTCAACTCTCCACCAAACATAAATAAATGTTAAGACGAGTATGGTAAAGTCCCAAATGAATTATTTAATGGTTAATATATAAGTTTAGTGTGTGAAATACCTCAGTTCGATCCTCCCAGGATCCATTAAAATTTTCATAAACACAAACCATTAATGGCCAATGGGAGGTTTCCATGTGGAAACCATGCATTGGTCTATCCTTCCCATGTGTCGATAAACGATTATTCCACTTGTATGTATGTATGTTGAGTCACTTACCAATGAGACATGCCAAATCAACAACTAGCAGTCTGATTATTCCACATTTCACCCTTGTAGTGGTGACACATGTCACCTTGACCCTTTGACTTTGATGTTTTTCCCTGGTTGACTTGAACTTTTACCAACCATAAAATTTTCATATCAAATCCATTCGATGATATTTTTACATCATCGGAAATATATCACTAAGATCTATGCATTGATGGTGTTCTCACTAGCATTTGGGATGGTTTGATTTTGATATAATTTTAATCCTTTTCAACCTTTGTGAGCATTCTAGGTCTTGCTAGACCTCTGTGAGCATTCCTATATCCTCCTTGATCATTTGGGTACTTTTAGATGCAAGTAGTTAATCTATATATTAACAATTATTTCTTCTTGTATTCCTATGCTATCACATAGATATGACTCATCCATTCTTTGAGTTACACCTCACCTCATGATTCCCTTTCTTCACCCCCCCTCCCCCCCAACATTTTCTTTCCACAAATTTTCCACCTTCACCACATCTCTATCTTCAAGGCAATGGAGTCCTCCTTAACTCCCCATACATGAAAATTACATTCCTCACCCACTAGCCTCATGTTCATGTCACAATATCTATTTATTTTTCTTTTCTATCCATTTAGGCTCTATAACATTTGAATACAAAAATTTATCTCCTCTTCTTGATTCCTTTGTCAACCTTTCAATACCTGCACCATAGCCCTACACTCTCTTTTACAGCTCTTTGTTTTCACATCCAACTGCACAATATTTGACCTTCTTCCTTGCCCAATGGACTTCGATAATACTCTTAAATAGACCCACAAAATATTCATTTATGGAATCTCGTGCTCTTGCTAGCAGTCCCTTCACACAACACTTTTTGCTTGAGTTATTTTCTTCTTTTTAACAATTCCCTTTTATTAATCCCAACGTATTTAATTGTGAAGGGGTTTCACTTATCAAGGTACCTCTACACCACTGAATAGTTACTATTATATCCATAAATAATCTTATTTTGAACCAACACTCACCTTTGGCATGTATCTCTAGCATATGAATTATTTTTCCCAAAATTAAGTTGTTTTAGAAAACTTTCACATTAAGTAATTGTATCGCTCATAAAGTTCAATGGCCCTTTTTCTTGTACACTTAAAACACAACCAAATGCCTCATAGGATAATATATTATTTTTTTCATGTTTTTCTATAGATTACCTTTCCAAAGACCATACTCAGGATTCAATCTGATTTCTGAGCCAACAATTATGGGTTCTTGAAATTCCCATTTTTGTCAATGGTGTCCTTGAAGTTCACTAGTAACTTTCCTTCTGATTCCTTGAGAGTTATATGGCTCAAAACTAAATTATGATTGGATAGTTGGATTTTCCTATCCAATATCTTTCCAATGACTAATTTATTACTAAATTATGATCATTGATCATAAATTCATAGGAAAATGAATATTTCCAATTTACCACTTTTTTATACAACTTCTCCCAAGTGAAAAATAATCTCAAACACTAACTTTGGACATCTATAGAGATAAATATGTTAGGAACCAAGGAAACTTCTCTATGATACATAAATAACAATGATGACAAGGAATTCATAAAAATTCTTAGATTCTCAATCTGATGCTCCAGTAAAAAAGATACAACAATATGGAAATCACAACTTTGTCGTTTTTCACTCATTTTCCATTAGAATGTTTATCCAAACTAACTATTTCCCAAACTGTGCATTTCTGGAAAAAAAAATCACTAAATAAAAGTGGTTTGGCTTGATGATTATACAAAATTTTGAGTAAATAAAATTTTCGGGATCAATGATTCATGGTCCCTTTTCTTCCTCTAAAGTTTTAAAAAATCCCCATAACACAAATAGAAATAGTGGATTTCCCCTATTTCGGTATCTCCATGCTAAATCCCTTTGAATTATGCTCAGAGTTAAAATGGGTACCTTTATAACTGCTTTTCGAGTTGTCTATACAATTTTCACCCTTATCTCGGCCCCATTTGTCGAGCACAACACACACCTTCAAAAGTCAACATTTCACATTTTCCAGATAACGGAAGCAGAATTAGTTGATGGCCCTCAGTAGAATTATTGTAGCCCTCATCAATAAGGAAAAACACCTAAAATTTCATCAAAATCTGAGTTACACTACGATTATTGCCAAGACAATTTCTAGGTTCCATTTTTTTTTTTTTGTAAAAATGGCTATTTCTCTTCCCCCTTTCTTCCTCTTCTTTATTTTCTTCTTTTCTCTTTCTCTTTTTCAAATCCCGCACACACATCAATTTTGTATTATGAATTAATATTCATCACATGCAATATCTACAATGTGCAATGCCAATATTAGTGCACACCCCACACACCAATATTGAGTGTGCACTTTCTTATACCATGCAACAATATTTAGCATGCACAACTTTATATATCACGCACCAATATTTAGTGCACACAATTTTTTATACCACACAACAATATCTAGTGTGCACAAATTTCTATAATGTGCATCAATATTTAGCAACAATTTCAGTGCATGCAACTTTCTATACCATGAACCAATATTCAACATGTGCAACTTTTTATATCGCGCTCCAATATTTCACACGTGAAACTTTTTATATGATTCATTAATGTTAAATGCACACAATGTTTTATATCATGCACCAATATTCACTGCAGTCAAACTATTATTTTTTTTATTTTGTATTTTATGTCTTTCACCAATATTGAGTGTGCGCATCAATTCTACACCATGCGATGACAATATTTATCGTGCATATCGTGCATCACAATTTCTTTCTTTTCTTAGACGATTTTCACTATTTTCATCTCGCGGCCATTGACACTATCATGAGAAATTCAAGAATTTCTCTTCTAAGATAAATTTGGTCTCTTGGAGGTCAAAATGATCTCTCCATAACAATCATTCTGAGTGCAATTTTGATCAGATTTTGCTTAGAAATTTTGTACTTTCACTCGGATTTTACCTTCTTCCATAAATTTGACACAACTTAACCACTGAGATGAAGAATTTACCAACTTCATGTTGATATTTGGCCCATATAAGTCTAATTTTGAACCAAAAATATCTGATACGATTCGGCAATGTCCCCTAAATTAACCGAAGAACATTACTTGCGGAAAATACACATAAATTTGAAATATTTTAGTTAACCAAATTCTTATAACTTAGCAGCTATGAATTATACATATATTTAACTATTGTATGATACAATATAATTAAATGTGTCTATGAAATTCAAAAATATCATGAAGGTTGCATCCTCACTAAGGAAAACCACACACATAACATATTTTGTACTACGAGTGGTAACTATTCATAACACACATGCAATTGAATTTGTATTGCACGTGACAACTATTTTCAATTAACACGACGATTCAAGAACTACACTGAAATTTGTAATGTAACCGACCTATAAGATGAGTCTCATCACTGCAAAAACAACCTTTCCTGCTAAATACAAATTTGAATATGACCCATGCATATAAAAAAAACCAAGGGGTGACAAACCCATAAAACTTACAACAAGTAACATGTTCGTTTTCCCATGCATCTAAAAACATATATAAAAATGTGATTACATCTAGTAAGCACACAATAAGCATACAATAAACACACACAAAACTAAAATATTCATTCACAAAATAGAATAATCATAACAAAAAAAAAATAACACTTATCTATTTATAAATATAGCCAACTAGTTGCATATGAAGCATGAACCTCTAAGACATAGGCATTATTGTTCAAAATATCAACAACAAGCCACCCTCAAGCTAAGGATATGATTCCACAAGGAGATTTGGTCCTTTGTATATCTACTCTACACACACAACAACCTCAAACCAAGGATCTACTCCTACAATAGTTCCAATCCACCAACTCTCTCTTCCCCACAACTTGCAGAACCGAAGGAATGTACCCCCTTCACTTCTCATAGTCCCTCAACCTATATCATTCATTTATCAGGATTTTCAATGCACTAAGTTGGCCAAGAATCGCTTAGATAGAGACTCTAGGAACTCCCAGCTGCTTCAGGAGTGCTCACAAAAACCTTCAGAAGGCTCTTGAGCCATTTCCTCAATAGAAAAATGCACTACATGATTACAACCCATTTTACAGGCACACATGCCTCTTTCTCAACATAATAGATATCCAAACTATGGATTCCTTCAAGCATAACATGGATGGTTCTCTTGTTGGCACACACACAAACACACACAGATATATATGTACACACACACACACACACACATATACATTGTGCACTCAAGATGCTCAAAAAAAGGGTTAACAATTAGAAAAAGTGAAAAATGAAAAATAACAGTTACAACAAAAGGGCACCAACTGGCAGCCTTTATGAAATTAAATGGAACATACGCATAAAGAATCATTGCATTAGTCACAGCCAGGGAAAGTTCTTCGAGAATTTTCATGACATTTTCTATATAAAGGGGGAACGAGGGGAACATAAGACTTATTGTGAAAAGAAAAACTTGCAGTCATAGAGAGCATGCAAAGTAGAAGTGAATTGATGAAGAACACAATGAGAATAATTTTGAACCCATTCATAAAAAATTGACCAATACCCACAATAGCACCACCGAAGATGCAAGCGCCAAGCCAAGCAGGGAGGAAAGCATGAAGCAGTGTTAGAGTACCATAAGAAACCGCAGAGGCCTAAAAAAAACTACACAGACTGAGGAATTCATCGATGAGGACGTGATTGCATCACCACAAGAAGAACCAACAAGCCCTACACCAATGGTGGAAGAAACACAACCAACAACAACAACAACTATGGAAATTGACACACACAATAGTGCACAATGTCACACTACAAATGACATACGCACTATACAATAACCTCCAAGGGTCGAAGAATCCCAACAAACACATGGTGAAGCCAACACACACACAGAGGCTGTAGCGCCAAGAGCACCGAGATAAGAATCTGCATAGCAGCAGGAGGGTTCATTGGAAGACATTATCAACCAAACAAACCCTGACGCGGGAAAGAGACATATGGAGGTTGGGTCCTCAAGTCAGTCTATAATAAGAAATGGAAAACATCTCATGGTGCAATCCCCACACAGACAACCTAATGCAATCATCATACTATCAGACATTCCAAAGGGAGTGCAAACCACACCAACACTTCTAGCATGTGTGGAGAAGTTGAAGTATTCAAAATATAACATGGACGATGTTGGAAAATTCCCTAAATCTGCACAACAGGTATACCTAGACAGTATAGGGACATTCCCCTTTGGATACCTAATCCTACAACCAAAACCATTGGTAGTCGACTTGGCCAACACATGAATTTTGAACCTGCTTGAAATTCCTCATTTTGGAAGGGGGAAAGAAGTAAACCAGTCCATCAAGAAGTTGATGTCGGTCCTCCATGGAATATTATTATGGTTGGAATAAACCATCTCAATAGACATGGAACTTATTGCACTCATCACAGGGCTTCTATCAATGGGTGAGAACCTAACACAGTACCTAGATGACAAAACAAAGGAAAGATCCCTAGACAAGGAGATGAAGAAAACTTATGGCACAGAGAGGGGCTCATGTGGGATCATAATCAAGATGATCAATGATGCAACAATGAGGATGACCACCAAGATCATGGCCTACAAAATGCTAAGGAAATTTCACAAGGAGGAATTCATTGATGGGATCATCATAGCTGCAGCACAATGCGATAATGACACTACACTCAATTGGGCCCCATATCTATTAAAATTGTTCCTTGAAGACTGCAAAGACACAAAGTACTTGGGAAAATAGTTACACTACTCATGGTTACTAATTTTCATCATGCTGATGGGGTGGCAGGATCCCCTGTACTCTCATTTTTGTGATTGGATTGGTCGATGCCACGTAGTGCGATACACTTCATTGGGGAGTAATTCAAACCCCAAGCATAGAACTATCAACACATGTACATTTTCTATGTATCTCAGCAAGATGCAAAAAAGTGTGGTGAACACTTGTAGTATTAATCTAAACATGGTCGCACAATATTGGGACATAGCCAACTTCCGGGCGACAGGCACAACATGTAGAACCAAGTGCGCAGGGATCTGAGGAAGGAATGGATACAACTGAGATACTGCATCATTCAAGATGATATAGAAATGGAAATGAGGGATTGGCACAACTGGAGGATCCCAGTGCTAACATAAGAAGTTCCTAAGGGGACAAAGGTAGACACCACTATGCCCAAAAAGTTGATGAAGCCAGGGAAACCCAATAATGATCCTACGCAACAGAAGAAGGGGAGTGCGTTGAAGAAGAATACATAGGCAACACAAAAGGAAACTTCCCTAGGACAAAAAGAACAAGGATCGAGGGACACTACAACATAAGAAAGCTGCTCATATATTCCATAAGAGAGCGAAAGCATGAAGAGGCCAATAATACATATGGTAGGATTGCGTAAGAAGGAAAAAGAACACAAACAACTTCCAAAATACACTATAATGGAGGATAACATAGATCTCATGGCAGAAAGGGTGCATGACCACGCAGTGGAAGATTTTTAATAAGCCCAACACTAGAGAGAAAGAATAAGAGATGACTTGGTAGGAATAAAGTGGGTCCTCGAGTAGATTAGGTCAACATAGAGGCTTGAAAGGAGAACGAAATTTGTCCCTGAAGAAGAAGCAACGACGACAAGGACTACGCCAAGAAAGGAGGACAGACTTCAGAGTATTGCCCAGGAAATTTCGACTTTAAGGCTAACAAATAATATGTTGCACATGGATGAAACTACAAAACATACACCATTGAAGGACCTGGCATAGGTAGAGATGGTATGAGCAAGAATACCTACCAAGGCATTGTAAAGGCTCCAAGTTAGTGTCTCTCATGAGGTACAAGAACACGCCAGAATAGATTCAACAAAACTACAGGAGACAGGAGATGACAAGGAATCCTTGGAATTGGTGATCGAACAAGTCAAGTTTGAAACCAAGGAAGAAAATGAGCATGCAAATAGAATGGAACAAGGTGTGACAATAGTGTACAATTACATCACTGATAGCGCACAGGAAAAAAACACAAGTGTAGAGGAGAAAATCAAGCTTATTTCCAAAACTATCGAACACTATAGGCAAGAGATTGAGGAGTTAAAATAAAAATTGATTCCTACAACTTCTCCCAAGAAAAGAGAGAAGAGGAAACAATAATTTTCACTGCAAATGGTAGCAATGGAGGAACAAGTTAGCAAAACAGCAGGATTGTTTGAAAAAGCGACGCAACTCTTAATCTTGATTATTTTTTGAATGAAATAAAAACATCTATATTACATTAAAATACTCATGAAAATTTCCAGAAATAGATAAATACAACACTACTTGATTTCTATTAATGATATATTTGTAAAGAGACTATAAAAATACATAGTGCAAGACTCGCTAGAATGGTGGAAACTTTATCTCTCAGAAGAGATGTGACGACAATGATCATTCACACGAAGATGATTAAAATGAGTCTCTAAAGGCCCTTTTATGATAAACAGGAATGCCAAAACCCTAGAAACCCAAAAACCTAACCCTAGGAGATGAAACGGCAAAAGTCATGTGGGCCCCGTTTGGGTAAGTTAGTACATTATCTTCCTAGGGTCATAACGTTTTCATACAATATCTTTTGTAGGCGTGTGATATCCCAGTGGAAAGGTATTTCCGAGAACTACACAGTACACTGTCAAACATTGACTTTGACTAGAGTTTCATTGTGGAAAGCAAAAAAAAACATTTTTTAGGGCCCCAAAATAGCCCTAGAAGTACAACAATATGTGCTGACATAAAAACATACAAAATAAGCCAGTTGGATTTGGTGGGAGGCCACAAGTATCCACTTTGAATATGTGTAGGGATTCAGACAGTCCTGAAACTGTAGAACCCATACTTATAAATAATTACATAAGAATGTACTTCACTAAAATCCAACAATAAGAGGGAGTTGGAACAAGTGGGTGGCCACCAATATCCACCTGGATCAATCCTCCCCCGTTAGGAAGTGATAGTCTCCACTACATTGAGTGTCGACGGAAGAGGGGAACACGTTTTATGAACCTGAAGCTTGGTCAATTGCGTGACTTGTTGGAGAAGTTGTGCTTCTTGGCTTCTGTAATACTATCATGAACCTATTGCTGGAGGTGTTGAATCCGTTTCACCAACATGTTGTCTCTTGGTTGGATGGGGCATTGTGTAGGCACCATTGTAGGTGAAGAACAATATCATATGTCCCTTCGACAATCTATTTTTTCTTTATATAAGGTTTTGAGGCTGTAGTGGTTATACGTGTCTTTTGTGAATCCTTTGAATAGGCTGTGAAGAGGATAATTTTTGTAGTATGAGAGATTACCTTGCGGTGCTATTTTGGTAGAGAAATAGTTGGAACTACCTCTGGTATCGTGTAGAGATGACCTCCCATAGTAATAATGACACTACGGGGTCTAGACTCATAGACCACATGATGTTTCCACATATATGGTTGTCCCAACACAACATCAAAAACATAAAGAGAGGAAATATCACATACTACCTAATCCTTGAAGGGATGGATGCCATAGAATAGGAGACACCGCTGGCTGGCGCGAAGATCTCATCCCTGATGAAGCCACCCAATGTTGTATGGATGCAGGTGTGGTGTTTTCGACAACCCCAACTATTTGACGACCTTAGCTAATATGAGAATCGTCTCAGTATCATTATCAACAACGAAATGCAATGGGTTCTCGTTAAACCACATCTATGAATGGAATAGGCGCTCCCCCTCTTCAGGATCCACTAGTTCTTCTAGCTAAATTATGGTGGGAAGGATAGTAGAAGTGGGTTCAGCATCGATGATCTGTCTATTTTCAATATTTTCTAGATCGGACTCTGAATGAGGGTTAATCTTTGTGTCTTTGACCTCGACCACCAATGACTGTTTGGAGCGACATTCATCGGTGTTGTGCCAGGGGATTTTGTGGAGGTCACACCACTTCCTAGTGTCATTGTTTTTATTTACTTTAACCTTTATTTCCTTTGTCTTGGAATGGTTTTCTAGAGGCTATTGGTTAGGGCCATCTTTACTCTACTTTGGTTGTTTCATATTTCCAAGCTCGAATTCCCATTTGTTCTGGTGCATAAATTTCTGCTTGATTTTCACATCATATCGATAGGAAAATCCGAATGATGAGATGTTTAGGAAAACCATTTCGGTTTGGATGTACCTATGGAGAACCCCACGATATTTCACAACCAGATTTCGCTTGAAGTCTTTGATACCGAACTTGGTGTGTAAGGTATGGAAAGTATTTGTGAACTCTGACACTATTTGTCTCTTCTCTTGTCGTAGTTTGGTCCATCTCTGTAAGTTTTAAACCTGCGAAGTAAAGCAATGCATATATATTCTTAATCAATACAGAAATTAATCAATGGCTCATACACAGAGTACATAGAGATTTTTACCAGAAACCCTCAACCGGCAAAAACCTTTCTTATTTTCATTATATCGAATTTCACCATTCGCCATACAATATATACAATGTTTTTAGGTATTTTGTAGATACCAAAACCCTAATCCCTTAATATGGGATTAATTTACAAATCAACTAAAAATAGCAAAATCAGCTAAAAATAGCAAAAACCGCAGTTGTCGTATCTGACGCACCCACACACACACACATGCAAAGAATATAACACATACCCAACAGTCTCCCACTTGTTGTTTTCTTTGCATCCAGGGGTCCAGGGGATTGTATTGTCAACAATCGAGGGCAGCAATGCCCATTGTTACTCGACACCAAGAGAACTTTTCTATGCTCACAGACTTTGTCAATGAATCTGCAGCTTTCTTCAAAGTGTCAACCTTTTCCGGCAACACCTTATTTTCCTCAACCATGTCTCTCACAAAGTGATACTGAACATCAATATGCTTTGTATTTGAATGATAAGCTGGGTTCTTTGCCAGGAATATTGCACTCTGACTGTCACAGTCTAATCTCACTGCTTGTTGTACCAACCCAATACCTGAACACGACCTTTGTAACCATACTGCTTCCTTGCTTGCATGAGTGGCTGCCATGTATTCAGCTTCTGTAGTTGAGAGTGCCACTATAGCCTGTATTTTTCTCATCCAACTGATTGCTCCTCCAAATAGGTTAAACACATACCCACTTGTA
>JASDQU010019764.1:0-22470 GCA_032191745.1 Picea mariana
TTGCTCCAAAAAATACTTGAGTCTCTGATGATATTTATTAATTTGAAATTTTTTCCCCAATAGATAAGGGTGCCAAAGATCTAATACATGCAGAATAGCCAACATTTCATTTTCATAGATTGATTGTCCCAAATGTCGCTATGATAGTTGTTTTCTAGTAAAGGCCAAAGGTCGACCATATTGCATAAGGAATGCTCCAACTCCTCTCCCAGAAGCATCACATTCTAGGACAAAGGTTTTTGTGAAGTCAGGAAGCGTCAGGAAAAGAGTGGTGCACATGGCCTCCTTCAAGTCTTGAAAGGTCTAATTAGTTGTTGGAGTCCAAATGAAAGAAGTATTTTTAAGAAGAGAAGTGAGAGGTTCCACAATATTGCCATAATTATTAACAAACTTGCGATAATATCATGTTAAACCCAGAAAACCACGCAAGATTTTGAGAGTCTTGGGGCGATGCCAATCCTGCATAGCTTCAATCTTCTTAAGATCCACCCTGACACCTGCCTTGCCAACAATATGAACCAAGTAATTGAATTTTGATGCTCCAAAATAACATTTATATTGTTTGAAGAAAAGTTGGTGCTTAGAGACTAGATGAAGAAATTTATCCATGTGAGTAAGATGGTCTATCTAGGTTTTACTATAGATGAGAATATCATCAAAGAAAACTAAGAAAAAGGATGGAGAAAAGGACGGAAGACGTGATTCATGATAATTTGGAAAGTTGATGGGGAATTACAAAGGTGAAATGGCATGACCAATAACTCATAGTGACCCTCATGAGTGCGAAAAACAGTCTTGGGAATGTCTTCTTCTTTCATGCGGATCTGGTGGTAGCTGGACCAGAGATCAAGTTTAGTAAAGTATTGGGCACCACTCAATTCATCCAAGATATCATCAATGCAAGTAATGGGAAATTTGTCTTTGATGGTGAGCTTATTGATGGCACAAAATTATGGACACATGCGTCAAGTACCTTCTTTCTTGAGTACCATGACCACCAGAGAGGAATAGGGGTTGGTACTAGGGAGAATAACACCTGCGGCAAGCAATTCTTGAACAATTTTCTCAATTTCATTCTTTTGGGAAAATGGATGATGATAAGGGATAACATTGGGCGAAAAAATACCTGGGATGAGAGGAATGGAATGATCATGAACACCATGAGAAGGAGGAATTCCCTGGGGGTTGGAAAAACTAGCTTGGTGTTTGGAGATGAGACATTGGAGGTCAGGATGCATCGAAGGTGTCTCAATGGATTCAATAACATGGAGTTGGGAAATCATTCCGGAATGACATTTTTTAGGAGATTTTCAATTCGATGAGAACTAATGATCTTAGGCAAACCAGTTGTGATTCCTTGGAACTTGTATTGTTGGTCTGCCTACTAGAATTGCATGGTTAATTCCTTAAATCCATGAGGATGGGACCAAGGGTGTGTAACCATTATGCACCAAGCACAATATCGCAACCACCCATGTCTATAGAAAACATATGATATTTCAGGTTGTACTGCCCAATTTGGAGACGTACATTTTCACAATGTCCACCACATTTCATGGAACCTCCATTGGAAATCATGATTTGAAATTTATTGACTACTGCATGGGAATAAAAATGGGTTTCTTGGGAAATACGACGATGAAAAAAATTATGGGTGCTTCCACTATTAATTAAGATGATGTCCTTTATGTTCTTAATGTAACCAATGAGCTTGAGGGTTTGGGGAGTAGAGAATCCAGTGGGAGTATTCAATGAAATGACTGGTTCTACTTTGGGTGGATCAGATGACAGAGTAATATTAGTTGTCTCAAGTAATTCTGCAATAAGGGGGTTCTCTACCTCTTCTTCAAAAACATCCTCAAATATGGCCATAAGAAAAAAAAATTCCTTACACTTGTGCCCCATAAAATATTTGTCATCACAATTATAACAAAGTCCCTTCAGTTGGTGTTTGACCATTTCAGTCCGAGTTCATTTCTAGATCTTGAGAGGAGTGGGAGGAGGTTTTGAGTTGGTAGGCAGAGTGCAAGGAATAAAGGAATGTTTGTGTTTCTAGGCAGACACAATATGTTGAGCTTCCTTAGCATGTTGAGTATCCTCCAAACAAGTTTGAGGGCGAGCCATGAGGACCTGGGCTCGAATTTCATCTTTGAGGTCACTAATAAAACATTCCCTGAAGAAAGCATCAGACATGCCCTCTGTTCTGAAATCCAAGTGTTCAAAGGAATATATAAAGTCTTCCATTGTTATAGATTGTTTTAACTTGGTCAAATGGCCTAGATAGTGAGTGTTAGTGTCAAAGTGTTCATATAGATCAGCCACAAATTGTGTCCAACCAACATACCCTTGGCGTGTCTTTACATGCCATTTCCACCATTGTTAGTGTTTCATATCCAAATAGAGAACACCATAATGAAGTTTGGCCAGATAACATGTAATTCCATGCAGGGAGAAATAATGTTCCATTTGAGTAACCCAACCAGTGGGATCTTAGCCATAAAATTTGTTCACTTCAAATCGGGGAAGATGGGGATCATGAGGAGGGGAGTTAGAATGAAGGTTCATATTATGGGAGGAGTTCTCACCTTCATAATGGGAAGGGGGGTCAAGGTAGGGAGAACCAAGGGATTGTTTTAGACATTGGGTGAGGGATGTAATGTTGCTCTTAACAGAGGTCAAATCACTTATAACATCAGTAAAGTGGGAATCAAGGATGTCCAAGCGAGACTTGGTGAAAGGAATTTCATAGGTCATTTGTTGGATTTTGACCTTGTGTTGTTTGGATTCATCTTGCAAGGATTGAAGGAATTCTTGGTTGTGAGTGTTGGCCATGGGGAAAGGAGGGGAATGGAGGAGGGGGAGTGGGTCCATAGAAAAAAGGGTGAAAATGATATATATGACTGTGTTCAGTGTGAGAAGAGGAAAGCAATGAGTTGGGTGTGAAATAAGGGTGTCGGGGAGGGTTTTGGACCACATGAAAAACCAATTTGCTTGAAAATTATAGGTATTATTGCGATCAGGATGAAGAGAAGAATCTAATGGGATAGGTCCCAAATAATGGCATGGTCAGGGTCCATGCTTTCATTTTTTACTCATGTGGAGTTATACACCAAACTGAATAATATTGCACAGACGGAATGCCCAGATTCTTAAGAGGACAAAATATGTAGTAATTTTGCAACCCCAATGCAAATGACAAGGTTGCACTACAATAGATATTGCATTTTCTGTTTCTGTTATGTTCTCAATGGTTAGGTTTTTCAGGGGATATACAATCAAAGGTTTTCCCTGTGCTATAGCTCTCTGATATATGTGTGTGGTCCAATAGTAGTACTCGACCCAATATCTCAGGGCACCAACTAAGGAGGCTAGATTGCACCCTTATCCATACTACCTGACTACCCAGGTACTAGAGAGTCACTTCTCGAGTGATGTTCTCGGTGAAATTATGATGTTTAGGTGGCTTATCAGTTTATATATGGAGGGATTCAAGCTGCATAGGACAATCCGTATACAGGTGTTGTTTGATTCACTACCACTCAAAGGGGTACCAACATGGGTTATAAGGGTGGCCAACAGATGTGTGCTTAAGTACCACTTGTATTTCTTGCATGTATTTCTCCTCGACCCCAATTTTATGTGTGTACTGACATATCTATGTAGCTTAAATACGATGGAATATGTCTCTACCCTGGAAAAAAATAACCTACAATTTTATGTCAAGGAAAGTGTTATGATACCACTTGTAAGGTACCAGATCTATTATATGAGTAGAAAAGAGTAATATTGCAGAGAATAACAGTGAAATAGAAACAAAAAATGAAGATACTATAGAGATCGACAATGCAACAACAAATTATATGGAACTATATCACCAAAATTATACCTTTATTGATAGGAAACAATGTTCACTTGCCTCTTCAAGTGGGATACCTCTAGTAGAGAAAAGATCTATTACAATAATTCTCAAGAAAAAAAAAATTATTCCCTCGACTCCTATTTATACTAAATCTATCTACCAAGAGAAAAATCTAGAGAAAGATATTTCTAGAAGTGGAAGCTTCTATTAGGTATTCTTACATTTGACTTATTCTTCCTTATTACTATGCCTTATTAATATTGGCCTTTATTACATGAAAAATATATTATTCTACCTACATGAGATGTTAGGGAGGTTAAGTCCCTAACACCCTAAAGTGATATCACTTTAGGATTTTAACCATAGATAATTGATCATTAACCTAGTTGAAGCTACAACAAGGTAGGAATGATTTCTAGAGCCCAAATGTGCTTGCACCCTAGACGTCCTTCTCATGAAGATCTAAATCCTAGGACCAAATGTGCTTGCACCTTAGGGTTTAGATCTTGCCTCTTTATTTCAAGTAGATCAACCTTCAAGCTTGGTTTCATTGAAAGAATCCATAACCCTAGAAAGACATTAATCTTAAAGAAATTTTACGATGAATTAATTGATGAAACCTCTCTCTCAAACTCTCAAGAATTGTACTAACTATACAAACTTTAACCCTAGCAAAATCACTATATTTCTTGTTTTTGTTATAAAAGTTTGATACAAACATCTAAAAAACCATTAGTTTGTTTCATACATTCATCCAAAGGTGGATTAACTCACTCATAAATTACCTCTAACAATTGGATAATCTTCTATTGGTTGTATGCTTAATTTTAATGGTCAATTGTGGTATTTCTAAGAACTTATTATTGTTGTTGTTACAAATTACTTATTGTTGTTATAAGACTAGTTTACTGTTGCAATTTGCAAAATTCACAAAAATCTAACTTGTATAGTGTCTAAAGAGGTATTTATTGCATACTTTATCTTAGAATTTGTTGTGTGTGTGTGTGTGTGTTACAAAGTGTTCTTGTTCCAGGTAGGTACCAAATCATCTTCAAACCTCTTCTCTTTGCTTGACCTAAACCAACAATTAGGTTATCAAGATAGGGGGTAGTAGTATTGGCTACTAAAATTTCTATTTGATACCTTGAGGTCACCAAGGAATCATCCCTTGTGGTGGACCCCTTCCATCACTAAAACGAGGGAAGTATTTACTTAGGTGACAATGGTAGATTCTTCCATAGTTACACAATATTTGTGGATATTGTGGTGGGATTTACACAAGTATGAATCTTGTGATAACAAGACCCATAATGGATCTCATCCATCTATATGAGATATATGGGTGGGGAATATGCATGCTAGTAGAGGGTTTCGAATATGGGACCCCTACCCATCACATCAACCCATGAAACTGTGACATGTGGAGGAGGCAGGGATAGAGAGGGAACCCCTATCTCATCCACGACCTCGATTGTTCTAGGTGGATGGATAAGGACATCTATGTACATGTAGCCCATGGATTTAATAAAATATAATTTTAAACAAAAAATCAAAGAGGAGAAGGTAAGAAGGGGGTCGTGGGAATCTAACCTAGCATGCAAAGTGGAAAGTCACGTGACATGGAATACATGGGGGGTGACACATAATACCCCACTGCCACATCAACAGGAATGTTCCATGCCACATTAGCTAGGTCAACCACATCAATTTGGAGCCAAAATGTTGTTTTGTCCATAAAAAGAGAATATTTGGCGAGATTTAGGTGAAATTTCATGGACAGGTCTGTGGTGAGGAGGACCATAAAAGTTCCAATGAGGGTCACTGCCCAATTTATCTCTATATTTATAGAAACTATAGATGATTGTTTTTTTAAGAATAGGGTGGTACTCCTTGAAAAAGGCCCTATGACTAATGAAATTTTGACAGTGAGTCAAGGGATCATCCATAAAGATTCCCAATAGAGAATTTGGCCAAATTACAAAGGGTTTAGGATGGAGATATAAAAAAAAAGACAAAATACACTATTCCATAAGACTTTTCGGGATCTTCAGAGGAGAAGGGACCCCAGATCACAAAACTTGAATTTTGTTCGTAATCAACATTTTACCTCCTCAACAATATAGACAAATTTGTATTATTAAAAATTTCTCAGTTTTTCTCCATTTGAGAGATAACCATTTTGGTAAAAGTTCTAAGCATAGAGAAAGTGTAAAAGGGACAAAGTTGACAATTACAAATTGATGCAAAATTTTCCAGGAGAATCATTTTACTAATATGAAAGGTGTTGTCTACTCATAATTATGATTATCATCTATTACCAATATAAAATATTTCTTATTTATTTCAATATTTTCTTCTACAAGTAGCATAATTTGGCCTTTGAGCTTCATTATGCCAATGAGAAAAGTGCAGAATTTGGGAAAAACAAAATGGTGATTTATGAGAGCTATAATTTTTTATCCGAGCTTAGATTTAAGAATAACTATAGGCATTGGAAATTTAATTTAGAGGATAAAATGTTTGAAGGCTCAAAATTTGGAAAAGTGCTTCAAGATTCATCATAAATTGAGAATAAGAAGATACTATACCTTAATTGACAAAAAAATGCAATGTGTATAATTATGGAATTTGAAAGAAATGCTACAGATTTGGAAAATGAAACATTTTTAATAGTATTATTTGTATGCACGCTTCTTGTAGAGTTAGTGTTACATATAGAACAAATAAATCTTAGAATTGAAGAGAAAAGAAATGGAATATGAACGTGGAATTTATAGCCACGAAGAGGAATTTAAAGGCCTAAACATTAGTTTAGGGAATGAAGAGGTAGAATATAATGGACACATAGATAGAGTAGAGAAATTATAGATGGTAGAAACCATGAGAAGTTTAAGGATGGATGTGCAAAGTTAAAATGGTGATAATGAGAATCTAATAAGAGCTCAAGAGGAACAAAATCAGATAAACACTCATTTTCTATAGAGTTTAAATTAGTTGCATAGAAAAATAAAGAATGGAACAAATTCAAGGCATGAGGAAGCATAAATATTCCATGCAAGGAGGCATAGTTACAAAAGATGTATGCACTCAATAAGTGTTAGTATAACTTAAATGCATCACTACTTACCAACTCATTCAAACAATAATTCAGATACATCAAAATAATCAAAATGTAGCTTGAAAGTGTCCCCTATTAGGCATCAAATAAGAAGAAATGAAATGGATAGTTTGCAAGGAGAGCTTAGGAAGCTTAGGACACCAAATTTTGATGGTGAAAAAAAGAGGGAAGAGGATGCTAAATCCTAGTTTCTTGGGATAAGGAAATATTTCTAGTTGTATAGCTACTCATCCAATCAAGAAGACAAATTTGTTATATACCATCCACAAGGGAAGGCTTGTATGTGGTGGACTCAAATCAAGAAAGTTAAGCACATCAATCAAAAGAGTATTTATTGGACACAATTCAAGAAATATTTCTAGAACTTGAGATTTGTAGCCTTTTTTACCCATCCCAATGGACATGGGATAGGATGATCATGAACTTCCTTTCAAACCAGGGATTGGCAGAAAATACAACTCCACACTGATGCATATTGCATTAAGATGAATTGTGAATAAATACAAATAAAATGACTGATAGCATTCCATAATTGAAGACTTTTCCTATCACATATAACTCTTCATATGTACATTACTATTCCAAAACAAAATCCCAAGGATTACATGTCCAACATTCCCCCGTAATCCGAAGGGGTGTGTGTGATTCCAAGCATCATTTTGAACTTCTCAAATTTTTCTCTTCCAAGTGCTTTGGTGAAGATGTCCACAATTTTATCATTTCAGGAACAACCTCTCAAGTGAATAGTCTTGGCATCTACATGATATTGAATTAGGTGATACTTTATGTTGATGTGCTTATTTTGATCATGGAATATGTGATTCTTGGCCAACTGAATTGGATAACTATTGTCAATTAGAAGAGGACTAGAATTTACTTGCTTCTCCTGTAAATATTCAAGTATTTTCCTGAGACACACAATCTCTTTCGTCGCTTCTATAGCTGCCACATATTTTTCCTATGTTGTGGAATCTATTGGAACTGATTGTTTGTGTGATCTCCAAGAGACATGCTCATCCAAGACTCATGAGATAGCCTGAAGTTGATACTCCATTTTCATTATCTCTGTCAAAGTATGAATAAAGATATTCGATTAGGTTGAATTCATCCACTTTAGAGTTTCTGAGTCCAAAATATTGAGTTCCTTTCAAGTATTTTAGAACTATTTTTGTAGCAGACCAATGTCCTTGACAAGGATTTTGCATGAACCTAGAATGAATCCCAACAAAAGAAGAAATGTCTGGTCTAGTGGTAGTAAGATATATAAGACTTCCCACAAGTTGTCTATACTTGGTTGCATCCTCAAATTCATTCTCTTCTTTTGATGTGAGTTTCAAGTTCAATTCCATTGGAGTAGAAATAGGATTACACTCTTCCATGCCAAACTTGTTCAACAGTTCTCCAACGTACTTCTTCTGGGACATGAATATGTACTTTGTATTTTGAATCAATTCAATGCCCAAATAATAGTGAATATGTCCCAAATATGTCATGTTGAAGCCTTTCTTCAACTCTTTCTTTATGGATGCAATGTAGTTCTCATTGTTCCATGTTATCAATAGATCATCTACATATACTACAAGATATACAACAATTTTTCCAACTTTCTTGACAAACAAATATGCATCGTCAAGATTGAAATGCTTTAAATTCAATTTGAGAAGATGCTCAGTTAAATTTTCATACCATGCTCGCGGTGCTTGTTTCAAGACATATGAGGATTTGATGAGATTGCATACCTTATGTTCTTGTCCCTTCATAACAAATACTTCTATTTGAGACATGAAAACATTATCTTTCAAGTCTCTATTCAAGAAATCAGTATTCACATCCATTTGATGAATTTTCCAACCATTTTGTGCTTCCATGGAAAATAGAGTACGGATGGTAGCCCATTTTTATATGGGGGGAAAAGTACCTCATAATTAACACCCTCTTTATGCGAAAATCCTTTTTCCACAATCCTTTCTTTGTGCTTTTCAAGTGCGCCATATGATCTATACTTGTTATTGAACACCCACTTGCAATTGATTGGTTTGGTTCAAAATGGAGGGTCCACCAACTTCCATGTCCCATTCTTGATGAGAGCATCATATTCTTTCTGCATAGATTATTACCATGCATCATGAGAAGTGGCTTATTCAAAGGAATTTGGTTCAAGGTTAGTAGATAAATTCAACTCACAATCATATGAAACATCCATGTCATATACATCACATGATTTTGAATTATCTACATTACCTCCATCTTGTTTTGAAGAAATCCTTATTCTCGTATTTCTGATATCATCGAGATGAATAATTTCAAGTGTTTTTGTGAGCCATTTTGGTGGAACTTTATGAGATGGTCCAGGCTTCTCATATAATTGAGATGTTGTTGAGTTATCTTCAAGCCTTATATTTTTAATCCTCTCGATCACATCATCCAACTAAACCTAAGGTTTTGATGAAGTGGCAGGAATTTCTTCATGTGGGGAAACTAGTGATTCAAAAGGAGATTCCAAAGATTGACCCAATATAGGGATCCCCCCTTCAATATGTGAAATCACATCATCAAATTCATGATATGTCTTTACACAATCTGTCCATATGATTAAGTTGCCTCTCAACAGTTTCGTCTTTCTTAGAGGATTCAATAAAGATCACATCTATGGAAAGGATGGATTTCTTGTTAATCACATCATAAATATGATACCCATTGGTGGTATTTGAGTACCCCAAGAAGATGCACTTCTGACTCCTTGTATCAAGCTTGATTATTTTCTCCTTAGGAATCAAGGCATAGCAGGTGGAACCAAAGACCCTAAGATGCCTCACCAAAGAAATGTTAGGATCCAATCATAACCCCTCTTCATGGATCATTAGTTAGTAGGATATGTTTTTTATGTAATAAAGGCTAACATTAGTTAATAAATCCTAATAAATAAAGGAGAATAAGTCAATGTAAGAATACCTAATAGAAGCTTTCGCTTCTAGAAAGATCTTCCTCTAGAAGTTTCCTTATAAGGTAGAATTAGTATAAATAAGAGTAGGAAGTATTGGATATTTTTGTCTTGGAGATTATTGTAATAGAGCTCTACTCTGTTGGAGGTTTCCCCCTCTAAGAGGCAATTTAACATTGTTATCTTTAATAAAGTGTTCTTTCTGGTGTTATTCCAGTACGGATCTAGCTATAATCTTGTTGTTCCATTACTGCTTGCTAAATATTTTTGTTCTGCGTATTATTATTCATCTGGTATATTGCAAGAAATGTGACCATACCACATTTTGTAAGGAGTCTTATCTTTAAGAGCATGATATGGATGAATATTTTTGACACAAACTACACATAGAACTACATCAACTCAAAACATTAATTTAACATTCTTGAAAAACATCATGGAACAAACCATATTTAGGAGTGTCATGTTTATTCGTTCAGCCACACCATTATGTTGGGGATTGTATGGAACTGTGGTTTAGTGTTTGGTCCCATGTTGGAAAAGGTATCTTTCAAATTCATTAGATGTATATTCTCTTCCATTATCAATGCAAAGAGAGACAATACAAGACTGAGCTTCATTTTGAATCCATACATGAAAATTTTTAAAAGTTTCAAAATCTTGTGATATATCTTTTAGCAAGTACACCCAACACATCATGATGTAATCATCAATAAAAGTAATGATATATTTGTTTCCATTTGCAGAAGGAATAGGCATAGGGATACACAAATCAAAATGAATCAATTCAAGTTTTCTACATGCTCTCGGAGTATAATCATGAAAGGGTTGTTTGTTGTGTTTTCCAAGGATACAAGCATCCCATTGCTTCAATTTCCTAGGAATGGTAGGAAAAACGAAAGCACCATTCTTCCTCAACAAATGAATATTATCATAATTAATATGGTCAAATATAGCATGCCAATAAATACTAGATGGAATTATACCTTAGTCATGATGAGAAAGGTATGTATCAGTTTGTGTATGGGAAGATTTTTTATTCAGCTTCAACGATCTTCCATCTTCCATTCCATTCATAACAAGCATGTTGTCAGAATCCTTCATTTTCTCAATTTTTCCACTGAACATATGAATAAAGTGGCCTTGTTGTCTGATGTGCACAAGGGAAACTTAATTCCGATGGTGCCCATTCCCTAAGATTTGAGACTTGATTTATCTGCAAAGTACACTATGCCATCTACATTGTCATCAAATTATTCGAAGACATATCTTAGAAATTCCATGTGAGAGGTTCTGCATGTGTCAAGAATCCATGCATCTCTCCAAGAAGAAAATGAAGTATTAAGTAGATCTTCATTTACTACTATATTGCAATGGGAAACTACATAATGAAAAAATTATTTAGTTTTCCTTAAGTATTTATCTTTGTATTTTTTATGATCTTGCTTGTCATTGATATTCATTGTGCATATCTTTGCTTCATGTCCATTCTTTCTGTAGTGGATACACTGCAGTCAAATCTCTCATGGGGATTATGCCAACCCCCCACTCCCAGCGTTTGAACTTCGTCTTTCCTTGTCCTTTCATTTCTTACTGAAAAATAAAAGAAAGAAAGCAAGAAATAGGTAATAATGCTATCTTGATCTCTGTACTCGACGGACCTACAAAATTTTGAAAGTGCTTCAACCCGTGCTTGCAACTAATGCTACCATGATCTACATTATCCTAGTGTACCTCATCGTGACCGAAATATATAATGAAGTCTAACTCAATGTCTATATCATAACAAAAATGGTGACCCAAATAACAAGACAACTATCCCTCCATTTCACCATTAGACTAACAAGGACCAACGATGATTCTTGATGACTAATTGTGAATTCTATTAGTTCGATTAGCCTCTAACTGGCGTGCCACACCTCGAACAGTTGGCTAACTGATATTTCGTGAGGGAAATCAATGGGGGGTGAGTGAACCTTTACTGGGCTAGGCATGGACAATCGATGGACTATCACTTAGTCTCTCTCACGGGCTATCATAGACAGTCCTTTCTAGGGTGAAGTGGTGACATGTCAATGATAGTATAGAGACGTCACGTTGTGCTAACACCTTACAATACAAACACACATCTCAGTTAGGTGAGAGGGTCTACCCTACTTCGACCTCCTGCCTTTCGGCCAATTTTTGGAGCTTGTCTGAGAGCAAATGGACAGTCGAGGGGCGAAGGAAATTTGCAGTCAAGTTTGCGTGAGATCAAACGTGTGGATAAAAAAATGGCAATATCAGTTAGTTCTCGAGCGAATGGATTAGGTACATGGTGAGTGAGTTAGGTCGTCTATTCCTGTTAGGGTTTGCGGAATGCAGGAAACATTCTTCAAAGACAACGAACTAGTGAGAAAGGAAACAGAACCAGCAGAGAGAACCAACAGAGAGAATATTTCTTGAGGGTCAACTATATAATTGGAGGGATGAGAGCAACATGTGGAGTATTCTGGTGTAAAGAGTGTTGTTGAGTGCAACCCACAGATCACAATATTGGTCGTGCAGTGCTGCTAGCTCCTATTAGGGTTTATCAAGAATGGAGAGAGGCTTATTTTGATGAGTGCTCCACTTTATTATAATCTAAGGAAAAGAGAGGACATCGAGGGACATGAGAAATGGTGTGACAATAATGAAGAATAATGCAGCTAGCATAGGGTTGTGTTGAGGACGCAAACTAACTCTCAACTCACGTGAAACGTTGGCTCGCCAAGTTAGTTTAGGAGATTGCAATCCATTAGGGTTTGGGAAGCTTGAGAGTAGTGTTGTTTGGGGTGTGGAGTGTTACCATGTTCTCAACGTGCACGGGATATGGAGAGGCATATTAGGGTTAGTGGTGCAAAGAATAAACCAGATTGTAGAGGGAAGAGACATAAGTAGGCCAGCAGAGGCATTTTTTTCATGTTAGGAGAAAGAAACACCAAGGGAAATAATCATGTAGTTTATCGGGCTCTCATACTACTGCCAAGACAAGGATTGGTAGATAACTCTACGCTGATGAGTATTGCATTAAGATGAATGGTGAATAAATACAAAACAAATGCTTGATGGTATTCCATAACCTTCCATAACCAAAAACGTTTCCTATCACCTACTACTCTTCATATGTACATTGTTGCTACAAAATGCAATCCCAAAGATTATGTGTCCAACACTTCCAACCTAATCTTGCTCACTATATCAATTATTGTGAACTCGAATTGAATAGAGAATCCACCTTGGTTTTTTGGACCTAGATATTAATATGGAAGAGTTTTTTCATCCCATTCTCTTCCTTGTGATGAAGGTTACTTGAATTCACCTCCTTCTGCACTAAGGCAAAAACAATGTTCTCATCATCATCTAAGTTGTTATCTACCAAGTTGATTGAATCTTTTGCTAGTAGGTTCTTCTTCTTGGCATCCTTCTTAAGATTCTTTAGATTCATATCTAGATGTAGCTTACAACACTTGTTTTTTAGATGATGGGGCCTTCACTTAGTGAACTTGTGACATAGCACGGGAATTCATGGGATATTAAAGAATACCCCTAATCTCATTAAATATTGATAAATAGCTCCCAAAATCATTTTTTTCGACCTCCCTCCTAATACATATTTCAAATAAAAAAACTCCATATTTTTACTATATATCTCTAATTTTTACCAAATGCCTATTTTTATAACCTCCAATACCTATAAACCCTCCATGTATCCTATATCACCCTTGCCCCCCCAAATACCTATAATATGTTGACTTTATTTTTCAAAATATTAAAACCCCCTTCATGAATGAACATGATAAGATATTAGTGTTACAAAATGTTTCTCCTACGGATAGGTGAAACTTCCCTTGGATTGCTAGACCCCTATACCAAGACAAAAAGAGTACAAGTGGACACTAACATCCCTTTAAACTCATCTAAGCCAATCAAATCGAGAAGGAGAGAAAGGATATGATGTACCTTTTTTGATGTTTGTCTTCGTTGCTTCCAATACCGGAGCTTAATCCTCAAACCCCTGGTGCAAACTGAGATTTGCAATAGACAACAAAGAGAAACAACCTTATTCTACTCTACTTGACTAGATAAGACAAGTATTTCTACAAAGATTAGAGAAATAGTAAACAAGCACATGTAACAAGAAATTGACTTGAAGGAAATAGGCCAAGTATATATTGAATGAGAACCAATAAGAAGATACTTATAGACCATGATTGATGTTGTAGTGGCCTCTCCAAGATCTCCTCATGCAACCCTTGCACGAATGAATCAATATCAAAATGTTGATTCTTCATTGATTTATTTCCCCCCTTTTCACCATGGAAATGACTCCAATTTATAGGTTTTAAGAGGCTCAACCACCTTGAGTATTTTTGGAATAGGTTGAGGATATGGATCCAGAGGTTGTGACTATTTATTTAGAACTATGGAGTAGGATTTGAGCCAAACAAACCCCATCATTTCAGGGTTGTCCCTTAGAAGAAGGTGGGATTCACCAAGATTTCCTCCAACCAACAATGGTGCCCCCTTAATGTTGAATACAGAGCTCCATGACACCCCGTTAATGTTGAAGACAGAGCTCCATGACACCCTGTTAATGTTGAATACAGAGCGCCATGGCGCCCCCTCAGTATGGAACAGGGAGCACCAACGCTCCCTAAGCATGGGAAGGGGAGCGTTAGTCTTCCTAAATGCTCAAAGATGATCAAAATCCTAGGTGAAAAAGTATGTTTGACTGTCAAATGATGGGGCTTTTCCTTCCAACATGATTTATGGGTTGTGACAAGCATTTTCATGATGTCGATTGAGTTGTGACACTTACTAAAATTTTATGAGGCATGTTACAACACTTACGACACTTGCAACAATTTGGGTGTGACACTTACGATAGTTGTGACACTTATGATGTGATGTTTATGCAACGTGTGATACTTGTGACACTTAAAACGTGATGTTTGTGCCACGTGCGACACATTATGCAAGTGTGGAAATTTGACGTGTAACATTTGGTCAACAAGGTGAAGTCCCCATGGTTTGGATCCTTTCACTGATGTGCATTAGTTGTTGTTTTCTTGTTTTTTCTTTCCATTTCTTCTTCCCCTCCTTGGAAGCATCTTGGTTTTCTTTCTATTTAGAACCACTGGGATGTCCTTTTTATGGCCTATGTTCTTTAGTTGATGTTCTTCCACACATGCCTCATCAACAACCCTTGGTTTGAAAAGCATCACTTGATTTCTCTAATGAGTTTGTATACCCCCAAGATACATGCAGAGTACTTATGGGTTCTTCGGAGAGACACCCAACATGATCACCATCTTCCTAAACTTGGTGGTGTACTCTTACATACTCTTTCTTTTCCTTTTCTTGAAGTGATGCCAATAGATCCACTAGTCCTTTACATACGCAATAGGGTAAAATTGGGACTTGAAGAGGGTTTTGAACACCTCATGTTATCACATGAAGTTGCTAAGGGTCACTTGAAGTTGTTATGGGTCAATTTCATCTTTAGGTTTTTAATTTTTATCCTTAGTCTTGTTTAAGTTTTACTTTTCATCTTCTCCTTATGGTTTTCTTAGGTATTAGCACAAAATAAATTTAAGGTTGAATGTTGTCCCATACCTTTGGTTTATAACTTTGTTTTATACTCTCATCTCATCACAATATTAGAAAACCATCACCATCACCCTTATGCCACCACTATCCTGACATGTCACTACCTCCATTATGCACTTAAACCCCTCCACTTTGTCCCTCTACCTGTTAGAAGGTTAAATCAAGTCATTTTAGTACGTTGCCATATCATCAAGAGTTTTCATAGTGCATCTTGAGCACATATTCCCTTTTTATCATTATTGCACGTATGAGGGTTGTGTCAGTCGATCTCATTGTTTTCAGCATCCATAATTTAAAGGAAATAAGTTGGGATTTAGTTATTTAAGGTTGTCTAACTATTTTCTCAAAGATTTGAATTTTTCTCCTAGTTCGGCGCTGCAGAAACTCCTAAGTTTAGACAGGTGCTACGGACACTACTACAGACTGGCTGATAGAGGGGAATTGGAGCTTAGAGTTGTTTCGGATGGTTTCATCTAATCTGAAGCATATCTACAATCAAGCCACGATGTCTAGTTACTCCTTGATTTTTTTGAGCTCTGTTGAATATCAGATTAAGACTATGTTTGTGTTTATTTTCCTGGGCACTATGAATTGAGTATCCACATAACCAACCTGCCCTTGTAACATTTTGTATCACCAATTCTCAACTAGTTGTAGTATTTTCATCCTGTTCTACTACAATTGATCAAATCTTGTTGTCAGAGCTGTCGTGCCTGTCTCTTGCTTGGCCCATGTTGTTTATGATACAAAATCCGCTACGAAATATGCTACGGATCCCCTATTCTAGTGTTGCGAACCTGTGTATTAAACTCAACATTTTTATCCTTTGATCACATAGCTTGTATCAGCTCATTTCCCTTATATTTTCAATTCTTATTTCAAATATAAAAGTCTATCTATGTTGAAAGTTTAAAGAGCCTTGCTGATTAAGTTGTGATAACCTTGCATGATGGTGAATTACTAGCTTAAAACCTTGGCAGTTCTTCCTAGAAATACACTTCTAAATGTTGCAACCAATGATTCAACTTAACATCATAATTATCAACTTCATATGGCTTGAATTCCACCTTTGCAAGGAGTGATGGAACTGTAACTTGATTTCTCTTTCTCAGACTATTTTTTCAACTCCTTTTCTAGGTCTTCACTATCTCTCGATTTCTCATACAATCCAAATATTGAGCTAGAGCCACCAACCTCCCAAAAAGGTACGAACTTGTTTGTTATAACCACCATGACGGGGGCCAAGTTGAGATAGATATCAGTGACTTTCTCTTCCAAACTCACAAATCTCTCTTTTGATGCATATCAAGTGCTTTCATGTTTGGACTCAACTACCATGGCTAGGATTTTTCTACTTCCTTATTAAAACAATTCATGGATTGTACAATGTTATGACCCAAGGGGAGCATATATAAGGATAAATGTATATGATATGACCCAAAGGGGGGAATATATGAGCCTAAATGTACATATAATGTGTAAATATATATGTAAAAAGTTCAGCCTAATAGTAAATGGGCCTCATGTGCAAGTGTGAATAGGTATATATAGATATCATGTATTCATTATTAGAGACAGGTGAATTGTGAAGCATGAATGTAACTAGTTATTTGGAGGAGGTTATCATATTATTTAAGGAGTTATTGTGCAAATTATCTATCTTATAGTTTTTCTCCATGCTCACATTGCTACACATTTTGTGTACTTATGTTATGTTATGATATTTTAAGCTTTTGGATCATTACATTTGGTATCAAAGCATCGGTCCTAGGGTTTTTCTTCCTCAATAAAGTCATCTTGGAATTTTCTCTATAATTTTGTTTGTGTGCCACTTTAAAATGAGAAACTTGGAGGTTGTTTATAATACATATCAGGGTACCTTTGGGTGCAAATTTCAACTTTTGGGTCATTGTACTTTCGGTGATACACCCTATTGAACATAGGGTTTTGACGAGTCCTGTAACTAATCCCAAACAGGTGTTTCGGGTAAAAAAAACATAACTTATTCATAGAATATATAAATTCCATGAGACCAATTGCATTGGAAAAAGTACAGTCCTTAGTATTTTTTGTGCAATTTTTAGAATAGGATATCAAATATTGGGTGTGTGGCATGTTGTATAAGTCTGCTCTCCTAGAAAGGAAAAAAATCAACAAGGTTTGGGAAAGTTACCATAAATTTCATTTAACACACCCAATTTTGGTCAGACCTATGGAATTGAAGAGAGGACACTTCAAACTACTATAGGTTGAAATTTCAGACTCATATGGGGATAAATTTCATAAATACATTAGAAGGAAGGTCGGCTGGAAGGAGAAACTCCAAATGAGAGTTTCAAAGGTATATTCACTTAAAACTATCATAACTTTTGATTGGAATGTCCAATTAAGCTTATTCAAAATCCATTAGAAAGATAAAACATAGAATATTATATTGGTACAAGGATTATAACTTTTTTATGTAATTATCTTAATATATTGAGGTTTTAATTTGAGGGTTGGGGTTATACCTCAATTAAGAATCAATGGAAATACTTAGCTTTAGTGGAGATGAAGATAAAGATGAAATAAATCGTGGGGAATGATTGAGGATGATAAGGAAAAATTGCAAGAATCCCTCTAGGATAGGTATTATTTTAATGGATAAGATTCTAAGTGGTGGTATAACTTTGATAAAGATACTAGACGAAGCACCACATGGGAAGTATTTGAAGAAATGTTCTCAAACAAATGGATCAAGGACTGAAAAATGTAGGCAACGTATATAATTCAAGATGAATTAAGAGAAGCAAAGGAAGAGATTAAGAATAAAGGTGAGGAGCTATCAAAGATATTGTCCCTTAATGAATCACTCATTAAGGAGGTTAAGAACTTAAAGCAAGAAAAGAGTAGCAAAGAAAAGTGGGAAAAGGATGATTCAAGGAAAGATTTGAAAAAGAAATATGAAGCGATATGTATATTACGAAATCATAATAAAAAAATGCTTGATGAGGTTAATATATTGAAAGAAGAAAAGAAGAATTGTCAAAATCAAGAAGAAAGAAGGATCTTGAATGAAGAATCTACCAAAAGACTTGAAGAGGAAATTTGCAAGAAGGTTGAGGAATCCCTAAATACGGATGAGGTAAAATAAATAATGCAATTTAGAATTGAATAAGGATGTCAAAATTTGATAGATGGGGTCAATAGAAGATACTTGAAGAAGTTGAACTCCATATGGAGGATATACATGCCAAATATTATGGTATTAACTCCAAGGATAGAGTAATCAAAGACCAAACAAATAGGATCGAGGATGCCATTTTCTTTGAAAACAAGATAGATGAAATGGGTGTGCAGAATGAAGAGAAACTGTCAAATGTCAAACCATATCAACACCCTCATTATCAAGAAAGATTTTAAGGAAGACAAGAAGATCAATATCGACATTATCAAGGAATAAGATGGAATAATCATCAATATTCATGGAATATGACATCACAAATCCATTATTCAACAAGATATTATCATAGACCAACATCTACTACAAATTGGAGAAGCTTAAGCAATGATACATGGAATCAAGGGTAATAAAATTATGCAACAACCAAACACCAAGGATTACGACCGAAAAGGATTGATTTTGGATGGATGGATCATCATCAATGGAAGGAAGAAAGAAAGAACATAAGAAAATCATATTACTTGGTTTCATCACATGTGAAGGCTTTAATTTCAAAGCTTCAAGGACAAATATTTTTGGAGGGTACTATGTTATGACCCAAGGGGAGAATATATAGGGATAAATGTAATTATATGGCCCCAAGGGGAGGAATATATGAGCCTAAATGTACACGTAATGTGTAAATATATATGTAATAAGGTCGGACTAATAGTAAATGGGCCTCGTGTGCAAGTGTGAATAGGTATATATAGAGATAATGTATTCATTATTGGACACAAGTGAATTGTGAAATATGAATGTAGTTGGTTATTTGGAGGAGGTTCCTCTATTCTTTAAGGAGTTATTGTGTAAATTATCTATATTGGAGTTATGCTCCACACTCACATCATTGCACATGTTGTGTACTTATGTTCTGTTATGACATTTTAAGCTTTCAGATCATTACATACAATTTTCCACAAATACCCCAAAGAAAACTGATCTAATACCAATATGATTTGTAAAATGTCGTGGATATTCCACTGGAACATGTCATCACAATAGATCTTGAAATATTATGAAATCTTATGTAGGTTTATTTCCTTAGACCTTGTATCTATTATTATTATATTATTTCTCAAATTAATGAAAATAATTGAAATATGGAAATGAAGGATAAATCAAATGAACACACCATCCCCACAAATGAACACACCATCCCCACAAATGAACACAATATGTATCTAAGAAAACTTGATGCGGGAGAAAACCTAGCTAGAAGGTGATAAGGTGAGGCCTATGCTTTTCTCTCTTTTCTTTCATTATGAAAATGAAAATAAAAACAAAGGGACGCTCACTATAGAGTTTCCTATGACACTATGGCCTGAATGGCCACCACAAAAATATTCTTAAGAAATTTGAAATGGATCACTTGCACACATCTATCCTTGTCAACACATATAGTTTCTTTTTTTTTATCACGAAATATTTTCTCTGATTTTTAAATTAGAAAGAAAATTGATATTTGACGTCACAAGACCAATTTTCCAAGGCCGACAAGAACACATGCATTTTCATATCTTTCAATATATCTACCTTGTTACATTCTATAAAGGGTTGCTTCTTCAAGGTTTAAAAACTCATGTTGTAGGAATTGGTAGCTCATCCTTGGAGAGAATCTTGGGAACATACAAATAGTGTACTTACACACAAATGTTATCCTCTTCAATATCCTTGTATTAAGATTATTGGTCAAGTCCATGTACTTTTTCCAAAGACAAAATAACATGCATTTGAATCAGAGGTAGTAGAATAACATGCAAAATTACTCAGGTATGGAGCTCACCTAAATATATGGAACTTTTTTCTTTCATAAGCATATCTTATCCATGCTAATGTAACCTCTCATCATCACACTAATTTCATGCTACATCTTGAGATACAAGAAATCACCAAACATGTATTTGTTAACTCAATAGTCAACTACACAATTCACCCATGCAATGTATTAGGATATCATCGTTCAACCTAGAATATAAAGGAGGAATTCAAGATTTGGTGGCCGAAAGCATTATTTTTTCTCATTATTCCCTTTGTATATTTCAATGAGAAAACATTCTTATAATAGGTTCTTGAGAAACAGTGGTACTAGATGAAAATATTTTCCTTAGCAAATATCAAAGATTAGGATGTTTTATAAATTAGTGAGCCCCACGTAATATATTTTGTTATATTTCACTAAAATGTTATCAAGGTTGTTGGCATTTAGCCTTTATATCTTGAAATCTAAACTTGTATTTGATTATGTTTAGTTAAAATTTTCGAATATAATTTTTAATATGTAAAACTAGGGAAGATACAAGCCATTTGTAGAGGCTCTCATTAAGGATAAAAATTAAAAAAAAAAAAAAATCTTTGAAATACAATGGAAAACTAGTAGATCCTCGTGAGCATGTCGAGGTTTATAATACTGCATATCTTTTCAATTTTTATCGATTTATATTACCCTATAATAGAATGATTTATGGTCTTCTATAATAATTTTCTATCTAGACAGGGGTTTCCTTTTCGAACATGCACTTAGTAGATACAAACATCATGTATAGTCTAATATATTGCTAGTGATGTTTTAGTCTATCCAAACCAATATACATTTGTCTTCAAATGTGTGCTTCTATAGGTATGGCTAAGGAAGAAGTAGAGAATTGTTAGAGAATAATGGAGAATAAAATCTTATTGTTTCAAGCAGATTCACGAGCGGTTCAGATCTGTTTATTTCGGAGTCTGTTAAACCTGCTCCTCTGCTATATATATGTAATGTTCTTCAATGCAATATGATAATTGATATGTGCTAATTATTTCAATCTAATTTGGTATCAGGGCTGTATTGCTATTTGTTGTGCATGAAGGAGAGATCACGAGCCATTAGACAAGCTGCGTGGACAAGCTGTGCACATACAAACTCTGTTCACCGTAATTAAGAAGAAGTCGCCCCTGCTACGAGAGAGCTGTTGAAAGAGCGTTGTCACACTCTTTACAAAGAGCCCAGATCACATCTGTTGGAGGACGCTGGAATCTACTGTAGGTCTAACTCCGTTTGCATCTGCGTGGAAGAGGAATTCATATCTGTCACCAGAATTCACATCTATCGCTCATCTGTCACCGTAATCAATCTCTGCATTAAAAAATTCACAGCCTGGAATTTTATTTATTACCATTTCTGCAGGGTGAAACAATTGCCATCGTTCTCTGGAGGAGGAGCCACAAATTAAACTGCTGAAATAATTTGTAAGTTGTTCATCTGTGCATATTGCAGAGTATTGAGATTGCAAGACAAGTTTTAGGTGAGGTAATATGGATTCTTTACCTATGGATAAATTTGATGGTAATAATTTCCATACATGGAAATTTAAAATTCAAATGCATTTGATGAATAGAGGTTTGTGGAGCATAGTAAAAGGCACAGAACAAGCACCTAATGATCTGAGAGTCCTTGTTGAATGGCAAAAGAGGGAAGAAAAGGCTAAAGCTATTATTGGTTTGGTTCTTTCAGATATGCAATTACATTTGATTGATTTAGCAAAATCATCTAACGAGATTTGGAAGGAATTAAGTAAATTATTTGGGGCAAAAGCTACGAATGCAAAGTTCTCTTTAAAGCTGCAACTCTTTAGTCTCAAAATGCATGAAGAGACCCGTCTTTCTACTCATATAAATGAGTTAATGTCTCTACTTAGACAATTAGCTGAAATAGGTGTCAAGGTAGATCCAGATGATGC